>CALNVZ010000691.1:382878-395784 GCA_940671915.1 Paracentrotus lividus
TTTTATTTATTTATTTTTTTTATTATTATTTTTTTTGTTTATTTATTTTTTTTTTTTAATTGTTTTATTTTTTATTTTATTTTTTTTTAGGGGGGGGGGTGTGGGACATGGCTTATTTGTGTCCCCACACCTTATTGATTGATTTTGATTTTTTTTTATTGATTTTTTTTTTTTTTGGGGGGGGGGGAGGTGGACATTGTCCCCCTCCCTAGGTGATGCCATTGTATATGGTTTAATAATTAAGAGTTCAAAGGCGATTTAAATTGTTTATTAAATGGCTGATGAAATGTGAGTTTATCAACATGATATAAATGTAGAAATGGGGCGCCAGTCAGGTAATGTAAGGGTACGCATTCATATTGACCCAGTTCTATTAAACCATTGGCGCGCCGGAATTGTACATTACGCGGGTACTGTATCCATTATTGACCAGCTGCCGCGTAATACAGGTGGTCATATGCGAGTTGGAATGTGGCTGTGTTTATTTCTGCAACGTTATGTACAACTAGCGGCCGAAAAATTGCATCATTCTTCGTCGTGGTTTGATTTTTGAACGGACGGCTTATATCTTTGTGTGAAAGATTTGAGTGTTTCGGAATGTGTATAGCCGCCTTTCGGAAATATGGATTCTAGGTGGCTACCTGGTGGTTGTGATGTATTGGTGGACTGGATTTATATTCACTGGATAACAATAAATGGGTTTCAGGACATCTCCCCCGGGGGACAACTCCCGGAGACATCGCCCACGGGGGAAAACTCCGGAGGACAGCTCCCCCGTGAGCACAAACTCCCAGAGGACAACTCCCCGGAGAGACGTCTTCGGGGACAGGTCTCCCCGCAGGACATTCTCCCCGGAGGAGATAAAATTTATTAGGGTGGGGGCGCCACCGCCGATATATCGATTGATAATAGATTAGCATTGAAAAGCATAGGATAGCAGGCATTCCATGGGCGTCACTCGAACTTGTTTGAAGGGGGCCAGCAACGGCCTCGTCGGCTGTTCCAGCTCTTTAATATTATATATTTTTTTAGGGGCGATCCAGCTTTCGGCAATGTGGAGTGGGGGGGATTTTTCATCCAAATTTTCCCTAATGAGCTGCTAAAACTTATTTCTGTTGGATTTTGAGTGGGGTTACTGTAACTAAAGACTGATTGTAGCATTATCTTTAAAAAAAAGGGTATCTAATAATGCGGGCACGAAGCGCGGCTGAAATTTTTATATTTCAGACGTTGAGAAGGAACGTTTTAAGGCAATTAATAGACACCTAGAAAAAAAAAATATTCTGAACTTTCGTCAGTAAATGAACCCCGAAAGACAGGACTTTCAAAATAAATTTAATTTATTTATGTATTTTACTTTTTATTTATTTTATTTCATTTTTTTTATTATTTATGTATTATTTATTTTATTTCTTTATTTCTTTATTTTTATTTTCTTTATTTTATTTATTTTAATTTTTTTTATTTCTTTTATTTTTATTTCTATTATTTATTATTTATTATTTATTTTCTTTTTTTTATTTATTTATTTATTTTTTTATTGATTTTTTATTTATTTATTTTTTTATTATTGTTTTTGTTTTTGTTTTAAGTTTTTTTTTGGGGGGGGGGCATGATTTGAAACGTGGCTTATTGTGTCCCCCACTTTATTGATTGATTATTTGATTTTTTTTTTTTAATTTTTTTATTTTTTTGGGGGGGGGGACATTGTCCCCTCCCTGTCATGATGCCCATTGTATTGTTTAATCAATTAAAGAGTCAAAGACGCATTTAAAAATGGTTTATTAAATGGCTTGATAAAATGTTGGTTGATCAACTGATTAAAATTTGAAATGGGGCGCCAGGGAATGTAAGGTACGCTTCAATTGTTGACCCAGTTCTATTGAACCATTTGGCGCGCCCGGAATGTAACATTACGCTGGGTATTGTATTCAATTGTTGACGCTGCTCCTGCGTAAACATGGTGGTCATATGCGACATTGGATGTCGTGTTTATTTCTGAACGCTTATGTACAAAAGCGCCGAAAATGCATCATTCTTCGTCGTGGTTTTGATTTTGTGAACGGGACGCTTATATCATTTGAGTGAAAAATTTGGAGTGTTTTCGGAATGATAGCGCTGGGAAATATGGACTATTAGGTTGGCTTACTGGTGGTTGTGCATGTATTGGTGGATAGGGTTTATACACTGGGATAAACAATAAAGGGTTCTAGGACTCTTCCCCCGGGCGACAACTCCGGAGGACATCTCCCCCGGGGAACACTCCGGTAGGACGCTCCCCCTGGAGGACAACTCCCCCAGAGGACAACTCCCCGGAGGACAGCTCCCCCGGTTGACAGTTCCCGCGGACATCTCCCCCGGAAGGGATAAAATTATTAGGGTGGGGCGGCCACCGCCCGATATATCGATTGATATAAGATTAGATGAAAAGCCTAGGGATAGCAGGCATTCATGGGCGGTCACTCGAACTTGATCTTTAAGGGGGGCCATCGCACCGGGCCTCGTCGGGCTGTCCAGTACTTTAATATTATATATTTTTTAAGGGCGAATCCAGCTTTTCGGCAATGGGGGGGCGGGATATTTTTTCATCCAATTTTCCCTAATGAGGTGCTAAAAAACTTATTTCTGTTGGATTTTTTTGAGGTGGCGTTACTGTAACTAAAGACTGAATTTGTAGCTTATTCTTTAAAAAAAAAAAGGTATCTAATAATGCGGGCACGAAGCGCGAGCTGACAATTTTTATATTCAGACGTTGAGAAGGAACGTTTTAAGCTTTATAAGAACCTAGAAAAAAAAAATTATTCTGATACTTTTCGTACAAGATATGCAACCAACGAAAACAGACTTCATAAATATTTATTTTTTCATTGTATTTTACTTATTTATTTATTTATTCTTTTTTTTTTTATTTATGAATTATTTATTTTATTTCTTTATTTCTTTATTTTTATTTTATTATTTTTTATTTTTTATAATTTTTTTTTTCTTTATTTATTTCTTTACTTATTATTTATTTCATTATTTATATTCTATTTTATTTATTTTATTTATTTTATTTTTTATTTGATTTATTTTTATTGATTTATTTTTTTTATTGTTTTGTTTTTGTTTAGTTTTTAGGGGGGTGATTTGGAACGTGCGCTTATTGTGGTCCCCAACCTTATTGATTGATTTATTGATTTTATTTTTTATTTTTTTTATTTTTTTTTTTTTTTTTTTTTTTGGGGGGGGACATGTCCCCCTCCCTACGTCTGTGCCCATTGTATTTGGTTTTAATTAAAATTTAAAGAGTCAAGACGATTAAAAATGGTTTATTTAAATGGCTGATAATTAATGTTGGCTTGTCAACATGATAAAATGTTGAAATGGCGCCAGGAATGTAGGTACGCATTCATTGTTGACCCATTCTATTGACCTTGGCGCGCCCGGAATGTAACTTAGCTGGTTATTGTATCACATTGTTGACGCTGCCTGCGTAAACAGGTGGTCATTTGCGAATTGGAATGTCGTGTTTTTTCTGCAACGCTTCATTGTACAAACGCGTGCCGAAAATGCATCATTTTTCGGTCGTGGTTTTGATGTGAAGGACGCTTTATATCTTTGAGTGAAATTTTGGAACTGTTTTCGGAATGATAGCGCTGGATTATGGGATATTAGGTGGCTACCTTGGTGGTTGTGCATGTATTTGGTGGACTGGGATTTATCATCACTGAGATAAACAATAAATGGGTTCTTTAGGACATCTCCCCGGGACAACTCCCGGGTACCTCTTCCACCGGGAAACTCCCGGAGGGCCAGGTCCCCCGGAGACAACTCCAGAGGACAACTCCCGGAGGACATGCTCCCCGGTTGACAGGTCCCCGCAGGACATCTCCCCGGAGGAGAATAAAATTATAGTGGTGGGGCGCCACTCCCGATATATCGTGATAATAGATTAGATGAAAAGCCCTAGGATAGCAGGCATTCATGGGCGTCATCCGACTTGATTGAAGGGGGGCACAATGCCCGGCCTGTCGCGCTGTCCAGCTACTTTAAATATTATATATTTTTTTAAAGGGGCGAATCCAGCTTTCGGCAATGTGGGTGAGGGGGGGTATTTTCATCCAAATTTTCCCTAATGATCTGCTAAATGGCTAAAAACTGATTTTTTGTTGGATTTTGAGGGGGTTACTGTAACTAAAGACTGAATTGTAGCATTATTCTTTAAAAAAAAAAGGTATCTAATAATGCGGGCACGAAGCGCGAGCTGAAATTTTTATATTCAGACGTTGAGAAGGAACGTTTTAAGCATTAACCCGCTGGGGACTGAACCCGAATATATTCGGGCTGAGGTCTATGGAAAATGTGTGTTGTAGCCAAATTAGCTCGTCCCCAACAGGTTAATAGACACCTAGAAAAAAAAAATTATTCTGATACTTTCGTCAGTAAATGAACCAACCGAAAGAACAGACTTCAAAATATTTAATTTATTCATGTATTTTACTTATTTATTTATTTATTTCATTTTTTTTTATTATTTATGTAATTATTTATTTTATTTCTTTATTTTTTTATTTTTATTTTATTTATTTTTTATTTATTTTATAAATTTTTTTTTATTTCTTTAATTATTTCTTTACTTATTTATTTATTTATTTCATTTTTTTTTTCATTTATGTAATTATTTATTTTATTTCTTTATGTCTTTATTTTTATTTATTTTATTATTTTTTTTTAATTCTTTATCTATTTCTTTACTTATTTATTTATCTATTATTTATATTTTTTTAATTTTTTTTTATTTATTTATTTATTTTTATTTTTATATATTTTTTTTATTATTTATTTATTATTTTTTATTGTTTTTTTTTTTTTTTTTTTTTTTTTTTTTTTTTGGGGGGGGGGGGACCCTTGTCCCTACCTAGTCTGATGCCCATTGTATTGGTTTAATCAAATTTAAAGAGTCAAAGACGATTAAAATAGTTTATCAAATGGCTGATAAAATGTTGGTTGATCAACATGATAAAATGTTGTAATGGGGCGCCCATGAATGTAAGGTACGCATTTCATTGTTGACCCAGTTCTATTGAACCATTGGCGCGCCCGGAATGTAACATACCGGGTATTGTATCACATTGGTGACGCTGCCGCGTAAACAGGTGGTCATATGCGAATTGGAATGTGCGTGTTTATTTCTGCAACGCTTATGTACAAACAGCGGCCGAAAATGCATCATTCTTCGTCGTGGTTTGATTGTGACGGACGCTTATATCTTTGAGTGAAAAATTTGGAAGTGTTTTCGGAATGATAGCGCTGGAAATATGGATATTAGGTGGCTACCTTGGGTTGTGGCATGTATTTGGTGGACTGGGATTTATATCACTTGGATAAACAATAAATGGGTTCTAGGACATTCTCCCCGGAGGACATCTCCGCGGGGACAACTCCCGGAGGACAGCTCCCCCGGAGGACAACTCCCGCGGAGGACAACTCCCCCGGAGGACAGCTCCCCCGGGGACAGGTCCCCCAAGGAGAGTCCCCCGAGGACAGCCTTCCCAGGGACAACTCCACGGAGGAAACTTCCCCTGGACAACTCCCCTGGAGGACAACTCCCCTGGAGGACATCTCCCCGGAGGACATCTCCCCGGAGATAGGTCCCCCCCCCCCCTAAGGACAACTCCCCGGATGACATCTCCCCTCACTTTAAATTCTTTAATAACATATTGATTTTATGCCACCTGGGTTTTCTTTCGTTAATTATTAATTACTTTTCGCATGGAGTAACCCTTCTGTATGACAAGCGGGGATGGAATGGTTGTTTAATTGTTAATCATCCATTGGAAACCCTTCAAATCTATGAATGGCTACTTCCTTCCCTCAAAAGGTGTTAGGTTTGGCAGATTCAGAGGTACCCACGAAATGTGACCCCTCAGAAAGGAAATTAATGAAATGCAAGAAATAAAAGAAATGTTGAAAAAAGGAAGGATGCTAAATGGGAAATATGAAGCTACAGGAGTAAAAAGAGCACGAAGGGCGAGTTGGCCTACATCTCTTCTAGTCGTCTTCAGGCAAGGGGGGAGGGGGGGTGAGCCACGATATATTAAAGCTTTAATTAACTAATTAATCACACCCTAAACACAATTAGAATGGAGCGGCAAAATTTAAAATCGTGAACACTTTTTTTTATTCAAAAAAGAAATTCCAAAACTCAATTCCAACATCATCACTTGTTTTGTCATTTTTCAAGGAATAATGTAATACAATCATTGTCATTTGGTTTAAGATTTTACAGACATTATTGTTATATCTGAATGGTGTGTGTTTATAAGTATGCACTTGCACAGCTTTGCATTCATGTCGTGTCATCGCTATCATAAGATGGTGTTATTGCAACTCAAGTAGTGTTGGTATGAAAATATCTCCAGAAGTAGATGACAATTAAAACATCTCGGTATATCAACCAATTTTTCAGTATTTCCGTCAACATATCCGATGAAATCATTTATAATTCTAGAAAATTTGCTGAAACAAGCCAAAACAAAACAAAACAAAACCCTTGTATCAAATTATGTACATGTATTTTTGTATAATTAAAGAGGTGTGATATAAAATTTTCCATTTGACGATTCGCGCTTGAAAATCCTTTTTTTTTTTAATTTTTCTTTTTTGGGGGGGCTAAAAGAAAGATGATCGTCACCGTTTGTAAAAGAATAACAACAACAAAAATAGAACCAAAAAGAGTAAAAATATACTGCTTCGGGTCATTTTTAGTAAAAAATTTCGGCTCGCGCTTTGCGCTCAAGAATCATCCCTTCAAAAGGTTCATTTTTTTTTCAGATTTCGAACCCCCGCAAAAATCCAAGTTACAGGCCTGACCATTGACCTACATACTCTCAAATCTAATCAGATCATCTTCCTATGGTGATTTAAAGGCCCGGTCTCACCGCCCGAACTTTGCAGGAGCGTTCCTGGAGCGGTGAAAAAAATCACCGCTCGTTACCGTTCACCACCGTTTAACAGAAGTTGGCCACCGCTAAGGCAACGCCGTATACCGCCGGTCACCGCTGACGGTCTTTCCTACCGCTCCGAAAGTTTTGAGCTGCACAAAATATTGCGAGCGGTGAGGAGCGGGCAATTTTCCGCTCCGGCAAAGTTCACCACCGCTCCAACAACGCTAAATCAAAGTTTGGCACCGCTAGACGCAAGTTGGTGGACGCTTGGGTCCGCTAGGCCAACGCAGAAATCTTGAACGCTAGACCACCGCTCCTTCGCACAAACTTTGGTGGAGCAGTTTTAAGCGTTATTCTAGCGGACACGGGATAGCTGGAACGGTGTCGGGCGTTGAAACAGCGATCCGTTGCGGTGATGAACTTTGGTTTGGCGTTGGTATAGAGGTGTCGGGGCTCAACCAACGCTCGCTACCACTAGCTACCGCTCGCTACCGTTAAACCAACGCTAAAGCAACGCCGGTTTTAGCGGTGCACCGCTAAGGCAACGCCCGTGTTTTTTATTGTTTTTCCCATTTTGTGCGCGGTGACGAGCGTTGTCGAAATTTGGCCCCCTCTCCCTACCGTTCAAGGACCGCTCCAACAAAGTTCGGGCGCTGAGACCGGGCCTTTAGATTGAAGTTGATATCTCTCTCTCTCTCTCTCTTTTGACGATAAAATTCGGTTCCAATAGCAGTACGCCTCTACATCTGCCAAACTTTAACACCCTTCGCCGGAAAAAAACAAAAATTGCCAAAGATTTTGTATTTCCATGAATGGCTATTTCGGTTTAAATAAATAAATAAATAAATAAATCGCAAATGGAGCAAAAATTAACTAGTGCATGTGGATCTGTTCTCCCGAATGGTTGAGTTGTCCCCCGGGGGACTTGTGCTGCGGGGTAGTTGTGCTGCGGGGGAGTTGTCCTCCGGGGGAGTCGTCCTCCTGGGGAGTTGTCCTCCGGGGGTGTTGTCCTCCGGGGGAGTTTTACTCGGGGGATATGATCCTATTGGGTACTTGTCCTCCGGGGAGTTTCATCGGGGAGATGTCCTCCGGGGGAGTTTGTCCTTGGGGCCTGTCCTCCGGAGATGTCCTGCGGGGGAGTTGTCTCGTCGGGTGTTTTCCTCCGGGGGGTTGTGTCCTGCGGGGGACCTGTCCTTCGGGAGTGTCCCCCGGGGGAGTTGTCCTCCGGGGGAGATGTCCTGATACGCAATAAATGGTACCTGGTGAAACTGGATTATAGGGCTTCAGTGTGAGGCTCTACACACCAGTATTTCAGCTTCCAGATCCCAGAGGTAAATACGAGAAAGACGAGTTCAGCTGCTTATGGCAGGTCGTAGTACATTTTCCTTTTGTTCATTTTAGTAGTTACAAAGTGCTAAGTAACGCTTTATTCCAGTAAGCTAACTGTCTCAAAGTAAATTATTATTATAAGATGATTGACCTCCAGGTGTTAAGCGCTATCTAAAAACAATTAGATATATAGGCTATATATAGGCCTAATGTACTGAATGATTCTGAAATTCATTGGAAGTGAATAATTGCAGCTCACTTGGCCAAATAAGCAGGGTATTTGCTATTTGTCAGTTAAGATAGACATGTAGGCCTATATATGCCAAAAGCTCACATGGTGTGTTCTATTTACAATGAGTTCAATGATAATGTTGAATTCATTGGATTGTTTTGGGAAGCTTGGACTACAATGTGCATGATCGTTGGAAAGAAGAGTTGGAAATTGGAGTGAAAGAGATTGACAGTCTCGAATTACAATACATTATGTAGTCCCACGCCACGTGGTGAATACTTTGGCTTTCGACTCGGCACAATGGCTGCAGTCAATACAGGTCTAGATGGAAACTTGTTACCTACATTTGGGCAATCGAATAACACTAGACCATATTCGAGTGAATATTTCAGGCTAATTTTTGCTCTAGCCCATATCTAAAAACGTCTTATGAATCCTTTGCCTTATGGTTAGGCACTTTGGAAGAAAAGGCCTTTAATTTGGCATTATGGCATATTAGAAATATTTCTTTTAATGATAATAATAATAATAATGTGATTTGTATTGCGCACGTATCCACTCTGTAGAGTGCTCAAGGCGCATTACCATATTATTATTACCCGGCTTAGCTAGGCTACCCCGAACATTGCCGAAAGGCGCTCACAGCATTCAAGGAATTTCTTCCTACCGGTACCCATTCACCTCACTTGGGTCAAGTACGGCAAATTTGCTGGTTGACACCTTGCCGAAGGGTGCTAGTAGTATGGACGGGATTCGAACCGCGTACCTTGTGATCGTAAGTCCGCCGACTTATCCACTCGATGGATAAAGTTTGTATGTTGAGGATTTAACATAAAATGAATGGATAAATGAATTAATAAAAGAAAGGAAATTCATAACTTTGCAGAGGCTTGCAAAATTGTGACCTAGTATGGAGCCTTACTTTGTGAGTGCATATTTTGTAATGAGTCAATTATAGCATTGGCTGGAATTGTTGACAATCATTTTAAAGCAATGCAAGACAAATTCAATGATATTCTTTCGAACTCAGAATTGCGCCCAGGTGTCTTTTTTGTTTGTTTGCAGAACCTTGCAGTGAACAGAGATAAAATTGGTTTGGAGAACCCAGTGCATGGCAGTGGAGTGCTAGTTCGACTAAGCCGAGTGGAAGCCTGGTCGTGGATTAGAGGAGGTTTATTGGCGCATATGGGCGCATATCATTGATAGATCGTATAGCACAGTGAAGCAAGTCTGCCAGGATGTCTTGCTACTATAGTACGAGTGGTACTATATAGGAGCCAAGTTCTAAGGGAGCCGTTTAGAGGAGTCCAGGCTGAAACTTATATTGGAAGTATGTAGAGGTGAACGCATAATTATGTTCAGGGCAAGTTGGACAGAAAGCTGTCGAGATCAATCGCTATGCTTGAGCTTGCCTGGCATGCTTGGCGTTAAAAATATGATTAGGAAGCGGCACATCCCTTCAATGTGGTGACGAATGGTAGAGCCTACAGGACAGCAAACACTTGCTAGCAAGTTTTGAGAGACAGAATTAAGCAAGGAAGTAAAACACACACATCGCTATTGTGAATCTGTAAAAGAGCCCATTTTCTCTCAGATTCATAAATGTAATTTGGATAATTTCAGAACGCCACGTGAAACAAAACATGTTGAAATGCATTAATCATAAAGGTTTAATATGATTGGAAAACTAGATAATTATGAATGGCTATAATTGTGTGCCTTATAAGTGGCGTTATGTCTTGCCTTTCAAAGATTTTCAGTGGAGTATTTTGCATAACAATGTTCAGCGTTTATTGTTGGTATTGTAGTATTATAACAGGTGCTTTATTTATACCAAACATATTTCATGTAACTCCCAATTACTGTGTACCTTCGTTAAGGAAGATCAGCGCTTAAATTCGTTGATTTTACTACCCCTAATGGGCCTACAGGGAAATGTACATATGTTTATGAAATTGGCATACGTTTTACATGCTGTCAAACGATTATTAGTAGCTGTGAGCTACAAGGCATGTGTTTGAAAGGCAAAGTTGTGGCGGAGTTTTATTTTGAGTGACTTAGGACTCACGTTAAGTGTGTGACACCAATGGTGTAGTGGTATTGTAGGCTTCGATTTGGCTAGCTATGGAAGGTTATATGACCCCCCCCCCCCCTTGTATGAAAGAATTTTTTTAAGGGCCTATGAATTGGTCATTGGTGCAGCAAATTGGCAATGTGGTTATGGGTCAATGTTTTCGGCTATGTGCTTGAAATTCGTTCGTCAAATTGTTAAGGCGTAATGTTTTTCGTTGGCCACATGGTATAGAAACGTATTTTTTAATCATTGCGTCAGCATTCAAATTGGGGTAATCTGGTTGCCTCTCTGAATCCCCATTGTCAAATATGTAAACCTTTATTAAGTAATCCATAGAGGTTTGGTCTAGTAATTGGGAACTTGCTGGTTTTATGCATGATTTTCCTGTTATCCTAGCAGCAATGATTGTTGAAAATTATATTCGTGTTTTGCTAAAGTATATGGCATAGTGTTTCTCAGGCAAAGCTTTCCGAGTTAATATAAAATTTATGTCAAGGCTTTACTCGATTTCAGAGGCGGGGCTGGGGGGCAAGTTTTGGTTGCCAAGCGGTAGTTAGCAAAACGACCATAATTCGGCAGAAAATTGGTTTGGTTTGTCGATGTATATGATATATTGGCCTTATATAAAAGTTATTGGGTCAGGAATATATATATGTTATGGATAATTATATACATGTATGACGTGGGTGTCATTTTATAGCTTGGGCCAATACGAGATGTATGATTTGGCCTGTCTCGGTTTCATAGTCAGGAGGGTGGTGCATATGAATAAAGTCTCACTCGATGGCAAAGGCGGGGAGATTGTATGTGACGTTTGGTTACGTCGATGTATTTGATAAATTGTCCACAGATAAAGGTTATTGGGCAATGATATAATACATGTAGGCCTATATATGTTATGGATATACACTGCCCTCCAAAAGTTTGGGTAACCTGATGTCAGCTCTCTTTTGGATCATTTTGAGGCATTTTATGTCCAGTATTTCAGCCCAAATGATGTTTAAGTACAAAAAATAAATTATGCAACCAATATACTTCACGATTACTACTCCAAGTCTCCTTGGAATTTAGAAATTACTCAAAAATATGCAAACGTGCACTAATTCATTGTCAAAATCAATTATTGAAAAAAAAAAAAGATTTCTCGGCTAATAATGGTCCGATCAATGTAAAATTTTGCATGGATGTTGAGGCACATGTAAAATATAACACTGTAGTCTTTGTTTTTATTTTGAGACAACACTTTAATAATTATGCTAATTTATGCAAATTAAGGGTCTATTTTTAAAAATTTATCAATACTTTGTTTTAAAAATTGCTATGAAGCCCAATTTTTTGTTAAAAGTTGCTGAGTATAATACTCAACAAAATTATGATTAAAAAGTTACCGGTGTGAAGTTGGTTACTTATTCCCGGTTACTTATTCAAAGTGTCAAGTTGGTTACATATTCAGTTACTTATTCAAAATTTTTTAACGGCTCGTATTCAGAAAAAAAAGGTATCATAAGGACGAGTAGATCACGGGCAATTCAAAAAAAATATGTCTCGACTCGGGCAAGTGGGGCTAATGACCTTGAAACACGCAAAATAAGAAATAACACACAGTAAGCCTATGGTTATATACTTATTCAAAAAATTTTAACGGCTCGTTTTCAAAAAACAAAAGGTCCCACAAGGACGACTAGATCACGGGCAATTCAAAAAAATATGTCTCGACTCGGGCAAGTGGGGCTAATGACCTTGAAACTTGAAAAATAGGAAATAAAACATGCACCTATTCAAATTTTACAACGACCTTTTCCAAATAAACTAAACGTGCCTAAACGTCAAGTTGTTCACGGGCAAGTCAAAAAAATATGTCTCGACTCTGGAAAATCGTTTTGTGGACCTCTCAGGCCATTGGAAACAGGCACTAGTGATTTTTTAAATTGCTTCTAACGAATTCTAACAACATTTGCCCCTGGAAAGTACCAGATATAAAATGGCCGGGCAAGGACTTGTCCCACAAGGTCAAGGAGGGTCTGGGCAACCCAAAAATACTAAGCTTGCCCAGGCAAAATCGTTTTGAGGACCTCTCAGGCCACTTGAAACTGGAGCAAGTTATTTTTTTAGATTACTGTAAACGGATTCCGAAAAAACTTGCTCCTGGCAAGTACCAGACATGAAATGGCCGGGCAAGGACTTGTCCCACAAAGTCAAGGAGGGTCTGGGCAACCGGAAAATACCCAGCTTGCCCAGGCAAAATCGTTTTTAGAACCTCTCAGGCCACTGGAAAAAGGGACAAGTGATTTCTTAGAATATTATGAATGGATTCCGAAAGAACTTGCTCCTGGCAAGTACCA
>CALNVZ010000691.1:400857-424407 GCA_940671915.1 Paracentrotus lividus
CAAGGTCAAGAGGCTTCTGGGCAAGCCAGAAATACCCAGCTGCCCAGGCCAAAATTCGTTTTGAGGAACCTCTCAGGGGACAAGTGATTTTTTAGAATATTATAAACGGATTCCGAAAGAGATTGCTCCTGGCAAGTACCAGATATAAAATGGCCGGGCAAGGACTGGTCCCACAAGGTCAAGGAGGGTCTGGGCAACCAAAAAATACCCAGCTTGCCCAGGCAAAATCGTTTTGAGGACCTCTCAGGCCACTTGAAACTGGGACAAGTGATTTTTTAGAATATTATAAACGGATTCCGAAAGAACTTGCTCCTGGCAAGTACCAGATATAAAATGGCCGGGCAGGGACTGGTCCAAAGAGGTCAAGGAGGGTCTGGGCAACCCAGAAATACCCAGCTTGCCCAGGCAAAATCGTTTTGAGAACCTCTCAGGCCACTGGAAAAAGGGAAAAGTGATTTCTTAGAATATTATGAATGGATTCCGAAAGAACTTGTTCCTGGCAAGTACAAGATATAAAATGGCCGGGCAGGGACTGGTCCCACAAGGTCAAGGATGGTCTAGGCAACCTAAAAAATACCCAGCTTGCTCAGGTAAATTAGTTTTGAGAACCTCTCAGGCCACTGGAAAATGGGACAAGTGATTTTTTTAGGTTATTATGAATGGATTCCGAAAGAACTTGCTCCTGGCAAGTACCAGATATAAAATGGCCGGGCAGGGACTGGTCCCACAAGGTCAAGGAGGGTCGGGGAACCCCAAATATACCCAGCTTGCCCAGGTAAAATCGTTTTGAGAACCTTTCAGGCCACTGGAAACAGGCCCTAGTGATTTTTGAAATTGCTTCTAACAAATTTTGACAACACTTGCCCCTGGCAAGTACCAGATATAAAATGGCCGGGCAAGGACAGGTCCCACAAGGTCAAGGAGGGTCTGGGCAACCCAGAAATAACCAGCTTGCCCTGGCAAAAATCGTTTTGAGGACCTCTCAGGCCACTGGAAACTGGGACAAGTGATTTTGTTTAATTATTATAAACGGATTCCGAAAAAACTTGCTCCTGGCAAGTACCAGATATAAAATGGCCGGGCAGGGACTGGTCCAAAGAGGTCAAAGAGAGTCTGGGCAACCCAGAAATACCCAGCTTGCCCAGGGAAAATCGTTTTGAGAACCTCTCAGGCCACTGGAAAAAGGGACAAGTGATTTCTTAGAATATTATGAATGGATTTCGAAAGAACTTGCTCCTGGCAAGTGGAAGATATAAAATGGCCGGGCAGGGACTGGTCCCACAAGGTCAAGGATGGTCTAGGCAACCTAAAAAATACCCAGCTTGTCCAGGCAAATTAGTTTTGAGAACCTCTCAGGCCACTGGAAAATGGGACAAGTGATTTTTTAGATTATTACAAACGGATTCCGAAAGAACTCGCTCCTGGTCCCAAAAGGTCATGGAGGGTCTGGGCAACCCAAATATACCCAGCTTGCCCAGGCAAAATCGTTTTGAGAAATTCTCAGGCCACTTGAAACTGGGATAAGTGATTTTTTCGATAATTATAAACGGATTCCGAAAGAACTTGCTCCTAGGAAGTACCAGATATAAAATGGTCGGGCAAGGACTAGTCCCACAGGGTCAAGGAGGGTCTGGGCATCCCCAAAATACCCAGCTTGCCAAGGCAAAATCGTTTTGAGAAATTTTCAGGCCACTTCAAACTGGGAGAAGTGATTTTTTTTTTTTGGATTATTATAAACGGATTCCGAAAGAACTTGCTCCTGGCAAGTACCAGATGTAAAATCACTAGTGCCTGTTTCCAGTGGCCTGAGAGGTCCTCAAAACAATTTTGCCTGGGCAAGCTGGGTATTTTTGGCTTGCCCAGACGCTCCTTGACCTTGTGGGACCATTCCCTAGGGCCTGTTTCAAGAGGCCTGAGAGGTCCTCAAAACGATTTTGCCAGGGCGAGCTGGGTATTTTTGGGTTACCCAGACTCTCCTTGACATTGTGGGACCAGTCCTTGCCCGGCCATTTTATATCCGGTACTTGCCAGGAGCAAGTTCTTTCATAATCCGTTTATAATATTCTAAATAAATCACTAGTCCCAGTTTCGAGTGGGCTGAGAGGTACTTAGAACGATATATCCGGGGCAAGTTGCGTATCCCTTGGTTGCCCAAACATTGAGGGACAAGGCCCTGCCCGGCCATTTCATATCTGGTACCGCCAGAGGGATAAATTATTGAAAACTTTGAACAAGTTTGTGTTTTATTTATTATTTAGGTTTGTTTCAAGGCCATTAGCCCACTTGCCCGGGTCATGACCTACATTTTTGAATAGCCCGTGTCCCACTCGTCCTTGAGGCATGTTTTGTTTATTTGGAAAGGGTCTTTGTAAAACTTTGAATAAGTGCATGTTTTATTTCCTTTTTTTTTTAGTTTCAATGTCAATAGCCCCAGTCGAGACATATTTTTTTTTACTTGCCCGTGACCAACTTGACCTTGAAGCACGTTTAGTTTATTTGGAAAAGGTCGTTGTAAAATTTGAATAAGTGCATGTTTTATTTCCTATTTTTCGAGATTCAAGGTCATTAGCCCCACTTGCCCGAGTCGAGACATATTTTGTGTTACTTGCCCGTGACCAACTTGGCCTTGAGGCACATTTTATTTATTTGGAAAAGGTGGTTGTAAAATTTGAATTAGTGCATATTATATTTCATATTTCTTGGTTTTCAAGGTGATTAGCCCCACTTGCCCGAGTCGAGACATATTTTTTTGACTTGCCCGTGACCAACTTGACCTTGAGGCACGTTTAGTTTATTTGGAAAAGGTCGTTGGAAAATTTGAATAAGTGCATGTTTTATTTCCTATTTTTCGAGATTCAAGGTCATTAGCCCCACTTGCCCGAGTCGAGACATATTTTTTTGAATTGCCCGTGATCTAGTCGTCCTTGTGGTACCTTTTGTTTTTTGAAAACGAGCCGTTAAATTTTTTTGAATAAGTAACCATAGGCTTACTGTGTGTTATTTCTTATTTTGCGAGTTTCAAGGTCATTAGCCCCACTTGCCCGAGTCGAGACATATTTTTTTGAATTGCCGGTGATCTACTCCTCCTTATGGTACCTTTTGTTTTTTTTAAAACGAGCCGTTAACAAATTTTGAATAAGTAACTGAATAAGTAACCAACTTCACACTTTGAATAAGTAACTGGGAATAAGTAACCAACTTCACACCGGTTAAAAAGTTGGACTTTCTCACAAATTCCATTGTATTCTTTTGTTTTATTACTTTCTATTGTTTTCAATTGTTTGTATTTTTATGTATTTCGCAATGTTTTGGCTCTTTTATGTTTCTGAAATATTACCTTGATTGATTTCAAGATATCCAAGATGATGCTTAAAGCCTTTTAGATGCAATTAGGAGTGTTGTAGAGCAATTCAGGTGAATTAAAACTTTCATAATTACACGTCAAAACAATGGTTGCTTACTTAATAACTTTTTATATAGAGACTGAATTATGACTGTTCTGACTGGGGGAGGGGTCTCGGCCAATTTAACCAACTATAAAACATCCATGACTGCTGCGCAACCGCTGCCAACCCCAAATATGCCTTTTTGTGACTTTTTCCTTTAAAGCGTAGTGCAACTATTGTTCTAAGAACACTGCCCATTGTTGTGTTAGGTGATGCAACATTGCATTATTGCATGTCAGACCTAAATAGAATGTAAGATAATGTTTTGCTTTTATTTCAGAAACAGAAAAGAGCCAAAAACGTTAAGAAATACATCAAAATAAAAATAATCGAAGACAATAGAAAGTGATAAAACAAAAGAATACAAAGGAATCATGAGAAAATCCAACTTTTTATTAAAAATGTTGTTGACTATTATACTCAGCAACTTTTAACAAATAATTGGGCTTCATAGCAATTTTTAAGATAAAATATTGATAAATTCTCAAAATAGACGTTTAATTTGCATAAATTTGCATAATTAATAAAGTGTTGCCTCAAAATACAAACAAACAGTACAGGGTTAAAATTTGTATAAGCCTCAACATTAATACAAAGTTTTACATTGATCGGACCATTATTAGCCGAGATATCTTCTTTTATCAATAATTTAATAAATTAGTGCAAAATCTCGTTTTTGCACTTTCCGCGTACTTTTGAGTAATTTCTAAATTCCAAGGCGACTTGGTGTGGTAATCGTGAAGTATATTGGTTGCATATTGTATTTTTTTGTACTTAAACATCATTTGGACTGAAATACTGGACACAAAATGCCTCAAAATGATTCAAAAGGGAGCTGACATCAGGTGTACCCAAACTTTTGGAGGGCAGTGTATATGTATATATATATTTATGTTGGAGTGTGTTATGTAACACCCTGGGTCAATACGAAAGACATGTAAATGTTTAGGCCTGTATTGGTTTTATAGGCAGGAGGTGGTACAAAGTTTTAGGTCTCACTCGATGGCAAAGGCGTGGGGGGGGGGGGGGGTTGTACGCAACAGTTTGGTTTGTCGATGTATTTGTAGACAAAGATTATTGGACAAATGACATAATATTATTATGTGTGTATTATGTATATATGTGCGTGTGTTATGGATATATACATATATAGGAGCGTGTTATGTAACGCTTTGGGTCAATAGGAAATAATGTTTAAGCTTGTATCGGTCTTATAAGCAGGAGGGTGGTACATATGAACAAAGCTTTAAGTCTCACTCGATGGCGAAGGCGGGGGATTGTACGTGATCATACTTTTAGGGCTGACTCGATTTCAGAGGCGGGCAGGCCCGTACGTTTTATAGATAGCTTTATTGCACGCTATTATAGAAATGTATCAAATGAAATTGGCTTTACCCGATTGCATAGGCGGGGAGGCTGGCAGGCTATATGTTTACAAGGATTCATTAGGTGCGAATGTTATGTTGTGACAGCTATAGTGATAATTTGGAAGTTCTTAAGTAAACCAGAACATTGATACTGGTGGTGAATGTATCATTCTTCGTCGTGGTTTGATTGTGAACGGACTCTTATATCTTTGAGTGAAAAATTTACCCACCACCTCCCCATTATCTCCAACCTTAAAATGAGTTTGCTTGTATGATGGTAAACGCAAGAAATGATTGATGGCTATACAATGTATAGGCATATGCATATACAGAAATAAAGGAATAATGTGAAGTAGCGGATGTCCGCGAAATATTTGACGTTGGCATTGGAGAGTTGGGTGCAGGAGGTGTTGTAGTTGAATTATTTAACCACGCTGAGGTCGTGGATTTGGTATTTGGTATAGCATGTAATTAACTTCTTTGAGTACAGATAAATTAGCTTCAAAGAATGACCTTGTCAAGGTGCTACAATTAATATTTCGGAAGCTAACTAATGTGTTGATTATGGGTCTATTTGATGACCGTTTTTTGATTCTCTTAGGAGTGGAAATGTGCACTGTAAGTGCGGAATGGCAGTTGAATGTATTAACGGGATACTATGATATATAATGTAATCGCTTTGAAGATGATTGACACTGGTCTTCATGAATATCCGTTCATGATGTTTTATATATATATACATATATATATATATATATATATATATGTGATATTTTGTTAAGCGTCCATCACAAAGTTTCAATAAAGCCACGACATAACCGCAAATACTGTGTTATTTTGTCAGCCTGGAATAATAACTTTTACCCGATATTTCTTTTTCCCAATTTGTTTGGTTGGTTTTAACGGCGCATGTCGGGTAAACTATTAGTCTTATGTGAAGGCCTACCAGTTCAAAAAGTTTGATTTTTATTATCCGATATCCCCGACCACGACGTTTCGAGAATTAGGGGGGCCTTTTCTCGAATGGTCGCGTACGCGATCCCAAGCCGCGACGCGACAACCCGAGGTGATGAGACAAGCCATTTTTGTCATGGGCATCAGCTGCTAATTTTAAAATTCAAGAAATAACAAAGCAAATTTATACAGAGAAACAAAGGCGAAGGAAATTAAAGAAAAAGAAAATGATTATGGTGGAAGGAAAGATAAATACCAAAAAGATGTCAGACAGTTAAGAAAAAGAAAATAAGAAATAAAAGGGGAAATTATTTTAAGAGAAAACCAACAGAAACTATCAACTCAAAAGAATTGAAATATGTACATAAAAGAAAAAAAATCAACATCAAAATAATAAGAATGTTATTGCACTACGTAAGCTAATGCGGCGGTCACAACTCGCCGTACCTTCGACGTGCAACTCCCTACGATGGATTTCGTAGAAAAATCGTGCAGCGCATGTACCTCGGAGGCACGTTGCATGTACGACGTGTAGGAAGTTTTTCCAATACCCTTAATACAGAAACGCAGGAATCGCAGAAATTGACCAACGACCTGTGCATGCATTGCACATGCAACGCAGGCTACGTTGATTGCACGTGCCCCGTAGCCTACGACGAGTTGTGACCGCTGCATGAAATGTAATTCACATTTATAAGCCCTGTAAGGTATTTCATTAACAAATTAACAAAAGACAATGATCAACAATAATTAAAAGCAATTATTAATTTTTATTTAAAAAAATATCATATCACAAGGCACTGTTGTAATTGATTATAGTGTAGAAATTTTATTATTATATTTATTTGTCTTAAACATTGAGTCAATGTGACATTTAAACGTTCGCTGTATACATTGGACCTTAGTAAATCAATATCAGCTTTATCCTCTTCAGAATAAATGTAATATCACAAACACAACCTGTAAAACACAAAATGTTGACATCCCAATAATTATACTTTCTAAATCACAATATTTAACTTACAGAGTTTTCAATATTCATATTATCAGATGCAATAAAGTCCAGTGAAAATGTAAATTGTGTCGTGCATCAAGTTTATCATGAAGAGCCTTCCACCAGCTGACATTTTCCCGCCAATTTTGTAATTGAAGAGCTTGATTCCAAAAGGCGCTAAATCCACTTTTGACCAAAATGGATTTTATACGTTAATTAAGTGCATCTTAAGCATGGGGATCAAATGCAGCATACTGAATAAAGAAAAATTTTTAGGAAGTTTGAAAAAAAATTGTTACAAATATGAGTTTTGTTCCAAAAGGAGCTAAATCCAAAACGGTTTTGTTCCAAAAGGCGCTAAATCCATAATTGTCATTTAGGATTTGTTTATTTAACCACTTTTTAATTACCTAACAATATACAGTTAGATCTTTCAGCACATGTCGTGGCTACCAGTCTTCATCAACCGTGTAAATTTTTTAGATCATTAGAATAGTTTTCATAATTTTATGAATATTTTTGGATTTAGCTCCTTTTGGAACTAAACATCGAAAATCCCGGTCTTGAGAAAAGATAGGATATTCTAAAAAAAAATTTTTTTTGTTGTAATTTTCAAATTTTAAACATCAGAAAAGCTGCATCTATTCTCTGTTAGCAAAATTCATGTGTTTCGTGTTGAATTTCATTTATTTATAGGCTTTTAATGTACACAAACTGGCATCTGACGGAGGTTTTGTTCCAAAAGGAGCTAAATCCATGGAAATTGAAATCATAAAAATTTCTTAAAAATTGAAATTGATAGCTAGATTTTTAAAAACGTGATTTTATTATTCGAATACGATAGCTTTATCAAATATATCAAAATAAACTTACAATGGATACGATAAAATGGTAAATTAAAAAAAATTGATTTACTCCAAAACACTAAAAGTGGATTTAGCGCCTTTTGGAACCAAACTCTTCAATTGTCAAATAGGCCTTCATTAGCCTTCGAATGCCTAAAATGCAAGCCCTCAGAATAGTGACTGCATATGACTGTTTACTACACTGAAAACCTAAACGGGTAGACCGACTAGCTTTAAAGCTAGTCGTAGTGATGCCCAGACTGACTAGCTTTAAAGCTAGTCGGTCACGACGGACTAGCTTTCCTTCAACACAACCCGGTTATTACGGACTAGCTTTAAAACTCGTCCGTCTCTACGGACTAGCTTTAAAGCTAGTCCGTCAAGTTAGTCCGTCAAGACGGACTAGTTTTAATGCTCGTCGGTCACGACGGACTAGCTTTAAAGCTAGTCGGTCATGACAAACTTATTTTAAAGCTCGTCCGTCGTGACCGACTAGTTTGACGGACTAGCATAAAAGCTTCAAGGGGGCGCAAAAGTCCGTCGTGACCGACTAGCTTTAAAGCTAGTCAGTCTGGGCATCACTACGTGATGCCCAGACTGACGAGCTTTTGAGCAGGACTAGCTTTATAGCTAGTCGCTCATGGTGTAAAAGCTAGTCCGTCCAGCTTTTCTGCCCCGATGTTCTTGCTGCTGTCTTGACAGACTAGCATGACGGACGAGGTTAATATGGCTTCACCAGCTTGTCAGAGACGTCAAATCTGAAATATTAGAAGACATTTTAAAGATATGATTAAAAACTTGCATTTTGTCACAAGAATTCGAGCAAAATAAATAAATAAATAAATAAATTATTATGATGATATAAATCAGAAGACAGGAATTAATACAGGAGGCACAATGGCAATTATCAAATAATGGGGGCAAGAGGTCCAGGGGTCGCCGCCATGACTTGCATCGTTATTTTTTTCTGTAGGCCTACCTGCTTTTGTATTTTCTGCCCTACTACGCTTGTCCTTCTTGAGAGCCACTTCAGAAATCACAAAGTCGTGCCTCTGATCGAATATTCTTTTCTTTTTGATACAAGTAATCTCAAAGAAAAATGGGGCCTATATTTATTATTAGAATTAACATTTAATTTAAATAATTTAATGTGATTGTTATTAACGTTGTAAAATACTCACAATATTTATAAATTGATCTGGCAAGACATAATTTTTCGGGTTGGTGATTATAGCATAAATATATGTGAAAAAATAACGCTGTTAAATGAATCTGTGAACTCAAACGTAAGGAATTAAAAAGAAAATAAAAGAAGAGTACTCACGCAGTCATGTCACTCGAAGGAGATCGCCATTATAATCAAAATCTCAGGCTTTACGGGGTATATCGAGTCTGGGTCTGTACAGTTTGCTCATTAAATGGGACCCACATACAGATAATAGTGATATCCTTTCCGCAATGCGCATGTTATTCAATCATTGTACCACCTTCTATTCTCTGCTGTTGCTGAGCCGGGCATTCACCAGCAATCTATAAGAATAGACGGTCCATGGGTTCTATAGTAACGAAGTATTCAATTAGCCTGTAATTAAAGAATGGAACAATATTTCTACCCTACTCGTGAATGGCATACTTGTCATGATTGATGTTATGTCGGCTATCGTAAGCTCTCAGATTGTCAAGCCAAAACAACCTTTGTTTGAGAATGTTGATTGTATCCACCTTCTATTCACTGTTGTTGCTAAGCCGGGCATTCACCAGCAATCTGTAAGAAAATACCGGGTTCTTGAGTTCTATAGTAACAAGGTATTCAATTAGCCTGTAATTGAAGAATGGAGAACAATTTTTTTAATCTACCGGTACTCGTGAATTGTATACTTGTCATGATAGATATTATGTCTCGTAAGCTTTCAGATTGTCAAGCCAAAACAACCTTTATTTCATAATGTATCAACTTGATTATGCTCGGAAACAGAATAAATAGAGAAGGTACATTGAAACGACTTGCAACTATTTGTATCAAAAGCTAGTCAGTCATTTTAATGGGTAAACTGAGTTCACCTAGCTACTTTTATCGGTCACGTCAACGGACTAGCATCAAGCTTGACGGACTTGCTTTAAAGCTCGTCCGTCAATTTGAGAGATGTAGATTCAGTTGTATGCTAGTCCGTCTCGACGGACTAACATGACAGACTAGCTTTAAAACTAGTCCGTCTTGACCGACTAGCTTTAAAGCTAGTCGGTCCATTGACGGACGAGGTTAGGTTTTCAGTGTACTGCTTTGGGGAAAATCAAATGAATGCTTATTTTCTGAAAACTGCTCGTTTAGGCAGTCATAAGTCTTCGATGTTATCAATTCTTCTCCACGAGAAATGTAAATTTAACGGATTATTAACCCATAGGATAATTACCCCCACATAATAACCACGGATTATTGGCCCTTCCCTTCAATTAACACCGAGGGCAAATACCATTTGTTCACTTACCAGGATAATTAGGGGAGACCGGGGACAATTGTTACGCGGGGCAATTGAAACAGAGGCTCCCATCCCTAGCAGAAACACGCTACAAACTTAACCTGTTTACATAGCATGCGAATTTCATCGCTCCACATGCTGTTTGAGTGTAAACAGATTTAACGGTTCGTTGAACTTTCTACAGCAAAAAAAAAAAAAAGTGTTTTTTGATCAGAAAAGTAATTACCCCGACTTCACATACACCCCCATTATGTTTTTCTTTCTGGACAGATAGTGTTAGACGCGGTATCAGGCACACTCCCCCGGAGGCAACAGTCACCGGGGAAACTCCGGAGGACCAAGCTCCCCGACGGAAACTCCGCCGGAGGACATAACTCCCCCGGAGGACAACACCCCCGGAAGCCACAGCCCTCCCGCAGGACATCTCCCGGAGGGACAGGGTCACCGCCAAGGACAACTTCCTGCCCCGGTAGGACATCTCCCGATGCAAAACTCGCCGCGAGGACAAAGTCCACCCGGAGCGACAACTTCCTCTGGGCACGGACAACTCCCCGGGAGGACGACTCCCGCCGGGAGGACGATCCCCCGAGAGAACGACTCCCCCGGTGGACAACTCCCCAGACCTCGCCGCGAGACACTCAGCACACTCCCCGAACGCCGGAGGACAACTCACCCTGCACTAGGCCACAACCTCACCGGCGAACAAGACCGCCCCGCAGGACATGCGCGCCGCGGAGGAACACTGCCAGACCACTGTTCTCGCGGGACGGAACAAGACATGGGCCACATCCCAGATCGAGCTATCTATCTCCTTGCCTCCATCTTTTTTGACAACACTTTATCTCCTATTATTTTTTTTTTTTTTTAATAATAAAAAAAACCGAAATGGCCATTCCTCATGGAATACAAAATCTTTGGGCAATTTTTTTTTTCCGGCGAGAGTTGTTAAAGTTTGGCGCTGTAGAGGCGTGCTGCTATTAAGCGCATTTATCAAAACCTCGAAGTAGAGAGAAGATATCAACTTCAATCTTAAACGCACCATAGGAAGATGATCTGATTAGATCATCAGAAGTAGTAGGATCAATGGTCAAGCCCGTAACTCATGGCACTTTTCTGCCGCGTCTGGGTTCGATCTGAAAAAAGAATGAATAGTCGCTTTTCGATGAGGGAGTTCCGCATTCTTGTAGCAGCAAAGTCGCGCGACGAGCCAAAAATCAATTCTTTGACCTAAAACGACCGCCCGCCCATCCTACTGCCATCCGGCATAGCCCGCTTCTGCTCATAGTATAAGCCCTTTGTAACCCTTCTTGTATTCCGTCTTCTACGCAATATCATCTCTGGCTGTTCGGCTCTGTTTCTCTTCCCTTACAACCCCAAACCCGCCCTAGAACCAGATCATATCCTATGCTCCTCCTCTCATAACACCAGCAAAAAAGCAAAGAAGACAATAAGACACAACCGACAAACACCGTCACAGAAGAACCACACAACAAAAGACGGAGCAGATTGTTCAAATCTTCAGCACGTGAGATCGTCAAAAGCGTGGAGCGCCCAGCCATTTCTCATAGAATCACTCCTACAACGCCACACCCTCCTCTCCACCAACACATTCCATTCGCCCTTATACCCGACACCCACAAAAATAATCACACACCCAAACACAAGACGCGCGACCCCATAACACCCTCACCCTAAACCAATGAGCTACCGCGCCCACCTAACACTATTCCACGAGGCCTCACCCACAGCCCCATCACCCTTTCACAGAGATCCCTGCAAGCCACGCTCCCCGGGTTAGAATTGTACTTATCTTCGTTATCTGATCTTCCTGCCCCCGCCCCATGACATCCTGTTCTCTCCTACGGCACACCGGCACGAACTTCGAAATTTGTTCGATCCCATATTATAATTCATGCGTACGCGAGACTTATGCCAGAAACACCGAGCCCTCCGCAGTCCCACCCACCCCCCCCAATGTGTACAACTCTCCTAAATCCCCCAGCGATACTCGCTTCCAACCCCTCCGGGACATCCAAGACCTTCAAGACCCTCGACAAACACTCCATGAGCTAGTTTTGAGATAAGAACTACTACCGATTCCCACGCAGCACAGTAGATATATTAAATTTCGACTCCACAGTCGCTACGCCATGGCTAATCCTCGCCTAGCAACCGAAACGATGAATGTCTTTCCTCAATCACCCGACCAATCCCGACGAACTCACCCATCCGCAGTCATGCCAACGTACCCACGTAAGCCGGTACACTTCCATAGACCTTCCCCGAACCCGCTCTGCACTCCACAGGCGACTTCCATTCATTCCCTCCCGTGACGTCTCCACTCGATGCGAATCATTGAATTCACGCGGCACAGGCCAACAGTCTAGCAGGCACGGGCTGCCAACTGCGAATCACACAGCGACCGCTTGTGCACAGCTCGCCTGCCATCTCCAACTCTATATCTTGAGACACCACCCCAACCCCGCACCCTCGATCTCAGCAGATTACGAATATACAATCTGATCTTGTAAAGCACAGTCCCTTACTTACATAACCAAGCTGACATGCCACCGATTCGTCACCATGGCCACCCCATATATCTCACGTTCTGGCCACCCTTGCACAACACACTGACAACACAAACGCTGCATGAAATAGGTTGCAAATATAACCGAGTCTCTACTGTGACATTATCCTTTGTGATAAAATCTGCAAGAATATACCCCCGCTGTATCGCATCCGACCCCGAGTCCGCAGCATCTATCAGATCACCGGATCTGAAACCTTATATTATGCAAAAGCCCAAACTCACTCACCATCACCTCTCATATTTCGTTTACCCCCGCGGCATGCTCCGATATACACCTATCGATACGTCAATTCTCAAAAACGAGCTCTGCTGAAATCCATGGCATAACCTACCGGCCTTCATCCCGCACCACTCGGAAACTCCCGCCCACCACCAACCGCACACACCACGCGGCCACGCCCCCATCCCCCCACCCGCTACCACCCAGCCCCCCCCACCCCACATTCAGCAAAAAACTCACAGACACGAAACCCTCCGAACAAGAAACGCACCACCTTAGAAGAACAACAAAAAATTAACTATATCTTCTTCACAAACAGGCACCAAGCCTAGCCTCTGGCACCCGCCCACAAGCCCACCCCCCCTCTAACGAAGCATCCACCGAGTGACTCCCCCCTCTTCTTGTACTGGCCCTCTAGTACGCCTATACGCATTAGTTCTCCCCCGTCCCGACCCCACCCCCGTCCAACCTCTCATCACACGCCCTCGAACCCCTACCTCCCGCCTCATTTTTCTCAACATCCTATCTTCTTCACTCCAATCCTATACCCCGCCCCCCACTTCTCCCTACACTACAGGTCCAATCTTCTTCCAGCTTAACATAGGACACAACACTCTATCGCTTTCGCGAGAGCAGCTACATCTGAAATCGCACTCGCCAAGAACCTGAAAGTCACACACCACCACAGGTCAACCCCCATCATTGCAGCGGACCCCAAGGCCCCACCTCCTCACGCGCCAAACTCCTCCATCCCCCCACCCCCCACCACCACGAAATTGCAAGGACACCAAACAACCCCCAGCACCTCACGGAATAGGGATGATCTTGAGCTCACAAACCCTGGCGTACTCTCACTCCGCCCACCAGCCCGCCTTAGGACAGCGCGTCAACACGTGGCGCGCCCTATGGTCGAGGCAATTGTTGGACACCTCCTCCGACTTCTTAAGGACGACACCCCCCCCACCACCCAGCCTCCCAGCCACACACCACGAACCGCATCGACTCACCCCCCACACCATCATCTTCCTCCCCCCACAACACCCCGGTCGTACTCCAACTCCTAGCTGCCCCTCCAAACTACTCCCACCCGGCCCCACACCACCCCCCAACCCGCCGGAACCTGTTCTGTTATGGTAACCGTTCTCACTACGCTCGTCAACCAACCACTCTTAGCATTATAATATACACAACTCGTCCCCGCGCCACACACCACAACCAACAATCGTAAGCGTCACTTCTATGCAATCCTCCCATAGTCTTCTTCGACATATACTCTTCCCTACACTCGTATCGGCCGTCCATCACCCCTCCGCCGACGCCTACGCACTCAGATAATCTAATCACAATAGCAACACAAAAACTTAACCCCTGCACAGCACACAGAACCAGCCACTACCACCGCACCCCACGCCAACACCACGAAACCCGACCCAAATCCCGAGAAAACGCCGCCGAGCCCCCCCACTAACAGCCCCGAACCAACCTCCCCGAAGCACTTACAAATTTAATTCGTCGAAGGACGTAGTTACCACCCATGCACGTGTGACCCTGCCCCACCCCGACGATCACATCGCCCCACTCACTTCACTACTCACGACACACTCGTGCCACCTAGATCTCCAGACAACAACCAACCAAAATGCCACCTCGCGAAATCCACAGCGATTTCCAATCGTAATAATCCAGCGCGGCAACACCCTCGACAAGCTGGATGAGCCCTTGACACAACCACACAACAACTCAGTTCCGCAATAATAAAAAACATCGCCTTCGTCGACAACCGTTCCCACCCCCCACATAGTATCCCACCCCCAACTCTGCTATCAACACCCCAGGGGGTGTCCAACAGGCGCCGCTATTACTAATTGCAAACCACACAAAAACTCGCTTTCTGGATATTAAGGCTACGGACCCGCGTACACCCCATGCACTCGGCGCATTCGGTTTCTTCTCTTCTAGTAGAGTCAGGCCCCACCCAACCCGCACACCCCAACAATACAATACCTCTCTTAAACCCATTCTTTTGTATGGATTCGCTCACTTCTCTCAAGATGAATTCCATATATGACAACATCACACTAGATATACATCGCGAGGCGAACCGACCACCTCCGCCCGCACGCCCAGAACACAAAAATTTCACACCAACCCCCCAGCCCTTGCAGCTCCCCAACAAGTCTGCAGCCTCTGGGGAATGACACACTTCGACACAGGAACCGACACCAGGTTCTAACAAGAAGACGCGACACTGGATACTATACTACGCCGCAAACACAAGAACCACTCTGACCACTAGAACGCAACCCAAAAAGGCGAATAATTAGGCCGACAGACCGGAGCGAACACACAGTAACCGTGGACACGCCGAACACACCAGAAAAAAAATAACCCTTCATTACCTTAATAGAAGGGAATCCCTGGACCCCACCCCCCTTATCCATCCGCGTTTATCTACTGAGCAACGCGGAGGAGGCGGGAGGGGGGGACGGCAATTCGCCAATCGACATCCACGGAAATTCTGAGGCTGCCCATACATCCGCATTCTTAGCCACCAACCACATATTTAAAGGGGACTCGTCCCGCCAAAATTTACGCACATGTCGAAACTCCCAGAACGCGGACTCGTCCAAAACTTGGTCCTCTGCAAAAAATTAGGCATTCATTCGCGCAGTGTCAACAACACACCACACCCAAGGGGTAGCACAACAAATTCTCTGATATCTTATATATTCTCCATCCAACAACACAGGACGCTACGGAATTGAAGTTACAGGGGAGGCCCGCCCGGATATTAGATCTATTCAATCTATAACCGCACAGGCGCGTAGCGCCGCCCCGCAAATAGTTTGCACCCAACCACTCCTGTACCACCGAGCAAACCTAGCATACGAAGGGTACTACACCTCAAAACAAAAAAAATTACTAGAACTATTTGGGTCGCACCCGCCCCCCCAAAAAGTTAAAACGCATTCAGTGGTACCGCATGTACGAGGAGGGCGCCAACATAATAATGGGACGGACAATAACACGCCCCGACCGAAATACACTCCAACCTCGCTGGATCGCCACCCCAGATCCCTCCACTTGTTTCCCTATCCCACCCCTCTCCACTTCTTACCTTCCACTACCTTTATCTTTCTCTCCCTCTCTCTATATTCTTTTTTCTTTGTCTCTGTTCCTTCGTGTAGCGACCCCACCACCCCTTTCCATTGACACCGACTCGTCCCGGCCGCGCACCCCATCATCAACGCGTGCTCCGCCCGCACCGCACCAGGATTCCACCAAGCTCCCGGCTCATCACAACAGATTCGCACCACTGGGGAGTCGGTTCCAACCCACACCTACTCAGTCGCGCGCACTATCTAGCGCCCTCCTATCTAAGACCCACCCCAACCCGATCACATCAATCCCGCCCATGAACCGTCGCCCTCATGTCCGATCTATAAAGACAGAGTCGGAAAGCGCCTTGACCTGCCCACGCACCACCCTCGCCACGGCCCTTGCGGAAATCACGATAAGACTGTAAACTCCCTTGTAACGCACCGCAAAGAAAACGCACAACAGGGTATAGAGCCATAAAAAATCCAATCCTCCAGTTACATAAGCCGCCCCAAGACGCAAACCGGCGCATACACTCTAACGAAGCTGAGGGGAGATGTCCATAGCAACCACTTCGGGCAGCTTGTGCCCCTATTTCACAACCACCAACACCCCCCCAACCACTCAAGGACGACCCACACCCGCCACCACCCTGTCCGCCCCCCAACCCCAGCCCACCACATCACAAGGCCGGCCGAATAAATCGCGCTCACTCTTGCGGGGAGTACTGTCCACTCACCCCCCCGTGAACTCCACGACCCGCAAACCTATCACTGATCCCTCCCACCTACCCTCCCCACCCGCGCCCCCGACCGCCATCACCAACCGCCACAACGCCCCCAACCCACACACCCCGCCACCCCCCCCCACCCGAGCCCCCACAACCCACCCCTATCGAAAACCCCAAGCCCTCCACCCCTGCAGCAACGGCGACGCCTCTGTCTCCCGCTGACACCAGGCGGACACCAAACGACGTTGCCTCCGCCATCCCCCGCGCCGGACGCTGTGCTCCTCCCCCCCACCACGCGCGGGCCTGTGTGTCTCCTACCACCGGAGGACGATGTGCTCTCCACCACTCAGGGGTTGATTGTCCCCTAAACCCCACCCACGCTTACCCCCCCACGGGGCCACGTCTGTCCTCCAGGGGAGTCTCGTACCAGGGCGACGCGCACTTGAATCCTACCGATGGAGTTGTCACCCTCCCCGGGCGAACCCCCACAGCTGTCCGTCACCACGGGGGGCACTCCGTCGCTTCATCCAGGGGGGAACTGTATCCCCATGACCACCACGAGCGGCGATGTTTCGCCTGCCGGAGAACGCAACTCGTCTCCACATGGCGACGCTCGCTACCTACCCGGAACGGAGTTGTCCATCCCGGGGGACGATCGCTCCTAAAGTACTGGGAGCTGATCCACCGCGGGAGCTTCGCTCCCCCCCGGGGGACCGCTCTCTGTCCTCATCGGGGGGCATGATCCTCAGAACCACACCACGTGGTTCGCATCCTATGCCTTGCTTCGTTTTGACTTTCATCCTGTAGAAACTATCCCTTATTGTAGAGCACCCCCCCCCTCGTAGCTCCTTGCACTACAAGCGTACTCTCCACCCACATTCAATCCACACCACCCCGCAAGCCGCAAATATTGAAATACCCCATGATCCTACAGATACGACAAAACAACAACTAGTCACCAACATATGGCTGCGCCCCCCAAACGCCCACACCCCTGTCAGGGGCAATTCGTAAAACAAACGGTTCAAAGCCACTCCAGCTACACGTTCCATACGTTCTTGGCCCCCCGTACCCCAGCTAGCCGGCCCGGGAACGCTCGCACCAGCGCCGCGACGCTGCCGATACACACACACACCCCCCACACGCGACACAGCAAGACATTACAACCACTCGCCCGCAGTAGGGCACCCCGGCAGACGTCCGCCCATGACAGCATCACTACTCCTAGGAGGCCCACCTCTGCGAAAATCACTAATAAACTTGAGTCAAGCCGCCATCTGCCCCACCTCTTGTCTACTCTATATGTTAGGGCTATGTGGTCTAACCTATTGTTTAAATTAGATCGTGCCAAAAGCCCTGGCAACATCAGCCCTTTCCATAAAAAACAACAAGTGTTACACCCCCACAAATTCTCAAATGTGCTTACACGACATGTTGCATACCACTACCCCCCGGTGTGTTAGCTAAGCTTGCCACGAGAACCCCCCCCCACGGCACCCACACTCCACCGTGCTTCTCGGGGCCCAAAATTTGCTACAAACGTCGAACACCCGACTCGTTTCTGACACACTGATACCTCGCGCTCTAACAAAAATAATTAGTTTTACTTAACCCCAAACCTAATCCCGACTCATGTCGCTTAAGATAGTGGCGCCTACACCTTTAGCCGTTTTACGTTATTTTTAAGCAAGCTAACTTATGTATTCACAGACGAATCAAAACGTTGATTAACGCATCAGTATTTCTGGCCACAGCAAAGAAAGTAGTTACCACCCATTGTCCCCCCGCGAACGACACCCCCAGCCCCCGGACTTTCCTCTCCCCCAGATCCCCCGACACCTCAGCCCACACCGCACACACCCCCGCCACCCCTACACCCCACCACCAGCAAAACCACAACCACCTCAAGCACGCGCCCACCCCACCATGCCACCATCCCGACAGCCGCCCCTCCCACCCCCACCGCTACACGCCACAGACAATTCACCCCCACACGAACCAGCGCGGCTCAGAGGCGGCGGGGGCGCCCGAAAGTTGCCTCGGCGATCGGTCCCCACCCCCCGCATCTGCCCCTCGTCGAAGCAAAATATATAGCTGGTGTGGCTCCGCAGGTCGCCGGACCGTACCAGGGCGGAACATGCACCCTGCGAAAGCCCTGCGTTCGACTGTGTTAAACCAATTAGCCGGCCTCCTCCCCCGCCACCCCTGTTTCATAGACAGCCACGGCATATCGTCATAACACACCCCATGGACAACAAATTACACTACCCGTCCTCGCCATAGCGACTGCTTAAATTGGAGTTCAACCGCCACCAACCCAACCCACCACCTGCGGGCGCCAGGTGTAGTAGGTTAGTAGTCCAAGCAGACGCTTAACGCACGTATAAGATTCAGCCGCCGAGATAGACTCATTTCCCGTTCAAATATAAAAGAAGTCGAGTGCGGGAAACCCACCTCCCACGGTGCGCTGGTCCGCCACCCCCTCGCACTATTCCCCCAAACATCAACCGGTTATACTTGGGCAAGGCAGACCGACCTTCCTGCGGGGTACAGTTATTCCTTCGCATCTCCTTCGACGTTCTCCATGCGACCATAGCTGAACGCACCAAAAAGGAATACATCCAAATAATCCACACTACACTACATAATGACATAGCCAAAATCCACCATAACATCAACACTCACATAATACATCCAATCCTATATATATCAAACAACAAACAACCCCAACCGGAGCGCACCGGCCAGAGCCAAACACGCAGACCAGGATTTACTTATTGGAATCTAGTGCATATTCATTATATACACTGTCATATATTCATTATTAATACTATCTATTATTACATTCGTTTGGCGCACAAAATGCTGCCATCGGGAAGCGCGAAAGCGACACCGCACACTAACTGTCACCCCGCGCCGCAGCTGTCTCGCATCACTCACTGTTCTCACCCAACTCAGCTACTCATCACCTATGCATTGGGCCGTGTAGTGCAGGACACAGTTCAATCTGCAACCCGCGCGATGTTCACACCCATAACTCCCCTTGATACTCCGCACAGAAGTGCACGCGTCGGGTTCTTTAGAACGTCGCAACCAGGCTTGTACTACTCCTCTCTACAAAGCGGGAAAACCTCTCAAACATCATCTCTCCTCCATTTAAAGTACTACCCCACCACCTTACCCGCACCGCCGGCACGGACGGTGCTCCTCTTCCACTTGAATTAAAACATACGCCCTGCGTACTATCCAATACCAAAGAGCAGCACGCGCGCGCAAGGATTAAACACAAAAACAAGCCCGGCTTCCCTAGTCAGTCTCCGCCACCGGAAGTGGACCTCCGAACCCACGATCTTCATGGCTCTCGACAGAGCAGACCGACCCCAGCAACACTCAAAGCATCTACCGCTGAGCCCCAAACTCGGCTCCCACCGCTCACGCTCCTATTGGCTGTTCCTGAGCGGAAAGTGCTACTTGGGGAAGGCGACAATCCGGGGACATTTGTACACACTTTTTTTCTTCCACACAACACTCTGACATTCAATATATACATTTGTATCCAATATACTAATTTTTTGTATATAATCAGTAACAACACGACGTCACACTCTTGCTCGACACACTCGCGAACTAGAGTCTCTCGCAGGAGTACTCGATACACCAAATTATCTTCTCTGAAGCCCAATTATCCATTTCAAAAGAGGCGCTGCGGAGCTGTTACATCCACCCCATTTGCCCAGGACAACACCCCCAAACCCGGGCGCAACTGTATTCATCCCCACACAAGCCTACTGTTGGCAACACACATTGTACCCATGAAAATTCGTAAGCATTTTGTATATTCTCTGTGCTTTATCGCAAACGCTCATGCATCTCCGTGCGCCACGATCCAGATTTACACCCACATCACGCTCGGTACACCCCTACCATATGACAGACTCAACTAATAAACTATGACAGACCACATCGCCAATCGCACTTGACTCCAAGCTTCCCACACCAGATATATTTCCATCCCAGAAGTAGGAATAGAATCATTATGACACATAGCCATGCGCGGCTCTACTGCCGAGCAAGTCAGTACTGTTTCTAACTGGCCGCGCGGCTTGCAGACGTCCCTCGGAGAGGTCGGCGGGCCGGGGAGCTAGGCCATAACGGGGAGAGAGCCAATCAGGCTAATAGTCTACACTATATAGCTGTTGCCCTTACCCCCCCATTGGCCACCTGAGGTGGGGACAGACATATTTGGGGATATTTTTTTACTACTCTAGATCAGCGTATCTATCGTTTGAAACTTTAGCAAAATACAGGCCTAAAAAATAGTTCTCTAATAAATCAAAACGACAGTCATAGCTCAACCCACGGTTCTAGAGACATCTCCCGCGAGGACAACTCCCGCCGCGGGAACTCCCGAGGACAGCTCCCCCGGAGGACAACTCCTCCCCCGGAGGACAACTCCCCGGAGGACAGCTCCCCCAGAGGACAGGTCCCCGCAGGACATCTCCCCTGAGACGGACAGGTCCCCCAAGGACGAGTCCCCCGGAGCGCACAGCGACATCCCCCAGCCTACCACACTCCCGGGGACAACTCCCCCGGGCACAACCCCTCGACGGCAACCTCCCCGGAGGACAACACCCCCGAGCGACACAACCTGGGACACTAGCACACCCCCGGACACAGCTCCCCCGGAGGACACTCCCCGCAGGACAACTCCCCTGGAGGACAAGTCCCCCGGAGGACATCTCCCCCGGAGGATAGGTCCCCCCAAGGACAATCCCCGGATGACATCCCCCTCACTTTAAATGCTTTATAACTATAATATGATTTTATGCCAACCCTTTGGTTTTCTTCTCGTTAACAATTATTACATTACTTTTCGCATGGAGTAACCCTTCTGTAATGACAAGCGACGATGGGAATGGTTGTTTAATTGCTAATCATCCATTGGAACCACCCCAGTGGCGTATCTAGAGGGGCAAGGGGGCACGTGCCCGGACGGAGCTTCAAGGGGGCGCAAAAAAGGAAAAGGAAAAAAAAAAAAAAGAAAAGAAAAGAAAGGAAAGAAAGGAGAGGAAGAAAAAGAAATCGGTGATCCACAGTGGATATTGGGGTTATGTTTCCTCCCATTATTAATTTTGGCGCCCCCTACATAGCACCACTAAGTTTAACTTTTTGGCGCCAAAAGTTTCTAGTAATTTTTTAGGTTTAGTACCTTCTATCTTAGTTTCGGGTCAATTTTGCGCCCCCCTGTATATATAAAGATCAAAATCGCGCGCCCACTTCAATTTAGCGTCCTTTTATAAATGTTAAGATCAATTGTGTGCCCCGGTGTGTACACTCCTAATCCTAATTTTAAGACCAATTTGACATCCTGAGTTTCAATTTAATTTGGAGTCCCCTTTAAATAGTGTAAGATCGATATGCGCACCCTCAAATTTTCATGAGATCATTTGCTTCCCCCCCACCCAATCCACCCACCCGCTCCGTAATATCAGATGCAGGTCGACCTCTAAAATTAATAAGGATTTTTTGCTTTCTGCTCCCACATACCTTCTTGCCCTCAGCTTGCAGCCTACAATTACTCTCACACCACTTCTTCTGTCTCCTAACCACAATGCTCCAACTTGTCCCTCTCTCGGCTTCTCCCCGCAGTATTTATGACCATTGCCGGTACAATCTCACGACAACAACTTACACCCACACCACCATTCATCCCCAGCACCTCCCCAAACCCCCGGCGGCACGACGCAGCTCTCAACCACCCCCACCCACACCCCCGGCCCCACAAAACACACACCAACACCAAACCACCCACAATAAACGCACTCCCTTACGACACCCCACGCCCACGACACACCCCCAACACCCCCCCCCCCCCACACCCCCGCACACTAGCACCCTCCTTCACCCCCGACCCCAGAAACCCCCCCCACCGGCCCCCACCCGCCACCGCCACCCCCGCCTCACACCCAACAACCCCCAGGCCCACCAGCTCACAAACCCCTTCCGCCCCACCCCCTACAGACAACTCAGTTCACGCCCACCCCCTCACAGCCAACACAATCCCACCCCAGCATTCACCCACAACCATACCCAGACGCCCACCAGCCACGCAAAACACACACCCGGTAGCGCCTCCCGGGCCACCCACCACTCCTCCGACCCACAAAACACACACCCTCACAAAACCAGCACCAACCCCCCCCGCCCAAACACCTCCAACCCAAACCCACCCAACACCCGCCCACCCACACCGCCAAACCACCTACCCGACAACCACGCACAGACCCATCCCACCACCCAACCAGCTCGACCCACAACCCGGCAGGCACAGTACACCCCAAGAACCTAATATAAGACAATCCCCGCCACCCGGCATTCAGTCAAGCGCACAACAAAAAAGCGCCCTCCCCACCAGCAACACCAACCATCCCCATCACCACCCCCTCCGCACAAACCCACCCCTCGCCCACCAAGACCCGATGGAAAGCCCAACTAAAAACCCCAACCACACCGCTCCACAAATACCACCACCGCGAACAGCCCCGCACTCCCCAGGACAAACGCCGCGACCCACCCACCCACCCTAAGCACGCCCGCACAATTCCATCCCCAGCCACAGCACACACAACAACCCCACCAACCAACACGCTCCCACCGAGCCCCTCCCACGCCACAGCCAAACGGACTGAACCAGCCCACGTCCGCCGCACACCCATCCAACGCCACACCCACAGCCCACCTACACCACGAACACCCCACCGAGATCACACTAAACTTCCCTCAACCACACCCCACCAACCTATCAACGAACAATCCACACCCCATCCC
>CALNVZ010000692.1:0-16775 GCA_940671915.1 Paracentrotus lividus
TTTAACTCTGCGTGCTCTTGATAAAACCCATGATCATAGGTTTTAACTCTGCGTGCTCTTGATAAAACCCATGATCATAGGTTTTAACTCGCGTGCTCTTGATAAAACCCATGATCATGGGTTTAAAACCCATGATCATGGGTATTTTCAAATATGCAACAGTTCGCATTCCATAGTTGCAGGCAAATGGGGACTAGGTAGACAGAACCGCAGAGGTGAAATGCTAGTGCAGTTCTGCAGGAGGCGAAAACTGGTAATCACCAATACTCTCTTTGGAACCAGCACCCAAGACGTCGCATACAATGGAAAGCACTGGGGACAATCGGCCCGTTAACCAAATTGACTTTATCTTGTGAGCAAGGCGCACAAAAAAGTGTGAAAAAGTTGTCATATCCAGGCGCAGAATCATCGTACCTCAGACACCAACTCGTAATGATGACACGCGACCAACCTCAACTCTCAACAGGAATACAGGGGCCAGCATAGAATACCCGAGAATCAGATACCATTGAGAAGCTCAAACTCCAACTCAGTCTTCGCGCATGAGTTCACATCAACGGCTGTTGACTTACACAACACTACAAACCGAACAAAGCCCTCCGCGTGCAGAAAGGAATGCGCAAGTTTCCTCCAAGACGCTTCCTTATAGACAAGCGTAAATGAGAACATTGGATCATAAAAGAAGAGATTCGTAAACATGGGTAAACAGAGGAAATGATTAGGAACATGGGATGAAAGAAGGAAGTGGAAGAATGACACTCTGTAGAGGTATAAGGGAATACAAAAGGCTAAAACAATCGAATTAACGCAGACGAAACCGTGACAGGACCCGGAATGAGCTGTGGGAACTCGCAAGGTAATGAAACTGGAAGAGATCTTCAATAGCCATTGGTAGGTCACGTAGACTCTGTTCATATAATAATGTAAAACAACTTAGTGAGTGATCGACTTGAAGAAGGGAAAGGCAAGAAGATTGTGCATGTGGAAATTTTGGATGTTAACGGTGAACATTGACAGACCACCCGGATTAAATGAATAGGATGGCGTGGAATATGTGAAGAACTATATGATAGTAATAACCTTGTTGTCTCTTCCCCTGGAAATAGGAGTTAGGTGGTTCGAGGAAGACATCATGCCCTCACATTATCCCAGAAAGAGATCCCACAATGCAGTCCAACAGCTTAAAAGAAAGAAAAGCATGCAGGAGTAAAATAACAATTAACTGCTGAAATTGCTCAATCGAACATGGGGGGATTCATGTTTTTGCGTCCTGAACAAAAATTGTGCAACCAAATTTTGATTAGATATGGCCTGAGAATCGGCCTAAAAGCCACATTAATGACCGATTAAGAAGACTGAACGCGCTCCAGATGTGGATCAACCGCACCATCAGCTGATCCCGCATGCCATCGAATAGTTCTTTTTCCTCAAGTTACAGCAACCGACAGAAATTGAAGGGCAATGCCACAGAGTACATTCGGAGACGACATCGCTTCCGGCTTTCGTAAAGGGTATGGTACAAGAGACGCCAAATTGCTGTGGCATGAGAGATTTTGGGTGAAACGATTTATCAAGCATTACCTCAGGACTCTATGTATAGTTTCTGTCGACTACGCAGAAGCCTTTGATAAGAGTTAAACGGACAGACTCATAGGGAATCCTTCAAACCAACTGGTGTTGACTTGGAAGGACCGCAGACTTCTTGCTCCCTTGTAATGATGGCCAGACCGCCTCTGTGTACGCTGTTGGAGATGGGGTATCAGTCGACGAGCCTAGCGTGAGGAGGGGCGACAGGCACCGACAGGGACTGCCCTTCCTATCAACCTCTCTTTTAACATTATATGCTATCACGCAAATGGTGTCCTGGCCCTTTGTAAGCATTGGATGAAGGTTATATCATTTGAGGACTGAATTCAATATCCAAGATATTCTGATTAATCAGGCCACTACTATTGTCACACTAGCTTCACATCAGGAAAGATCTGCACGAGACCAGATGGACACAACACATGAACGAGTGTTTCGCAGTACGGAAAGAGGATCAACGAAAAGAAAACTAGGTCAGAATGATTAGTAAAAATCAATCCAGACAAAAGACATTCCTATAAATGTGAATGGAAATCACCTTGAACAAGTCAAGCACTTCAGGTACCTAGGCAGTGTACTCACTACAGATGGTAGTCGGATATGGAGGTCAATGCAGAATCAGCACAGGCTAAAGCTGCCTTTCCTTCAAAGCGAGAATTTTGTGAGCCATAACATTGAATCTTTGCCTCAGGAAACGAACTTGTGAAGTCACTAGTCCTGGAGTGGTGCCTTCTTTAATTGGAGCAGAGACATGAAGACTCTAGCAAAGAAAGACATTGGCTCGTCTAGAGGCAACAGAAATGTGGTTTGAGGGAAACTGCTATGTGTTTCATGGAGAGACAGGACGACGAATGAGAGGTGCTTTATCGTGCTCAAGGAAGAGCGAACTGATAGACAGATCAGAAATCGCACAACACAATTGGTTCTAGGTCCCACATATTTACGCCCATGGACACAGTTCGCCCTGATTAAGGTCATGGAAGGAGCGAGACTTCAAGGAATAAGAACTACGGGGAGACCCCCGAAAAGCCTTTCTTGGACGATATAATGATCAACTTGTGGGGCAGGTGGTTATGCACAATTGAAGAGATTGGCTTATGATAGAAATACTTGGAAAGACACTGCCTAGAGATGATATTCGGGTCAACAAACCTGTCCTAGGACAGATCACTAATGATGATGATTATGATTTATTTTACTATTAACACAATATAGTGTAATAAATTGTCAATTTTTAGTGGTGAGAAAGAATAGTGAATCAAAGCCGGTAGCTATGATTCTGATGATAAGCAATAAAAATGAAGAAGAAGAAGAAGAAGAAGAAGAAGAAGAAAAAATGGCAGATATAGAATTGATTGATAGAGGGGAAATAGAAAATAAGAAAAAGTAAATAAATAATACGTTATTTTTCTTGGACTGAATATAATATTCTATGGGAAATGTGGGGATTGGGGTACACTTAAACATAATTTATTACATAATCATTATACATTTCTGAAAATCCAGTCTACCCGTTTATTGTTTTTATTTGTTGTGAGGGAGAGAGAGTGAGTGAGAAAGGGCAATAGGCGTATTATAGCATGAAAATATGTGTGTAGAAGGCAACGGCGTAAATCCTTGTCGAGGAGTGGGGGGGATGAGTGAAATAATTTGCCAACTTGTCCCGATTTGGTTTGGCATTCACAAGCACTAAAACACATGGAACGTTATTAATACCCATTTAGCAGTGGCAGTGGCAGATTTGAGAGGAAGGGAGTGTAAATAGAATTTGTCTTTGAATGTATGCTTCTAGCTTCAGTGGCTGCATTGATTACTGTTCATTTTAGTAATGGAAAAAACCAGACTGGAAAAAACTAATTCGAGCGCGAAGCGCGAGCCGAAACTTTAAGCTGAAAGTTGGAATTATTTGTGCATTATAGTTCCTTTTTTAGTATCAGCGAGCGCGAAGCGCGAGCCGAAAATTTTAAGTTCAAATTGGATATGTTTGTGCATTAAAGGTCCTATATAGTATTTGCGAGCGGGAAACAAAATAAAAACGAAAAACAAAAATATGTAGTAGAGGCAGAATGGATTTGAAAGTGAGGTCTCGATAAAACAGTGCACTTTTTCTAAAAAGGGGGACACTTTAGATCAAAGGCATAGATCTACAGAGAAATTTATTCAGAGAGCGAGGAGATACGAAGAAAAGATTCCAGTTTATTTTAGTATTTGAAAAAGTAATGCGAGCGCGAAGCGCAAGCCGAAAATTTTGAGGTAAAGGTTTAAGATATTTGTGCATTGTAGTTCCAATTTACTAGCAGCGAGCGCGAAGCGCGAGCCGAAAATTTTAAGCTGAAATTGAATATATTTTTGTTCCTTAAATGTCCTTTATAGTATCCGCGAGCGCGAAAAAAAAACCAAAACAAAACAAAACAGAACAAAAACACACAGTAGAGGAGGCGTTGCGAATTTGAAAGTGGGGTCTCGATGGAAAAAATTGCACTTTTTCTATAAAAGGGGACACTTTCAGAGGCATAGGGCCTATAGACCTAAAGAAAAATGTATTCGAAGAGGGAAGGTGTACGAAGAAAATTTGTCTTTAAATGTATGCGTTTAAAAATCATAATGGTAGCCTTGATTCCTGTTCATTTTAGGAATAGAAAAAGTAATGCGAGCGCGAAGCGCGAGCCCAAATGTTTAAGCTAAAAATTGGAGATTATAAATCCTATTTAGTATCAGCGAGAGCGAAGTGCGAGCAGAAAATAATTTAGTATCCATTTAGAAGATAGATTTCACATACTTTGTTTTTAAAAAAATACAGCGATAGAAAACGAATCCGCAATCTTTGCTACGAAAATTTTGTGGGCTGCAGGCCCAAATTAAACCCTCCACACAACTACATTAATGCTTTTTATTTTTAACAACACCCTTTCCTAAGGTTTGTCCCCAGACGAGAAGAGGGGGTGTATTGGGTTTTGGCAGACGTGTATCAATCAAATACATTGGATCCAACTATTTCATACTTAGGTTACTGTTTGTTACTCAGTGCGAGGTCGCATAGCGACCGAGCAGAAAAATTTGGGGTTTTGGGAGTAAAAAAGAGGCATTTTAGAGTATTGAGAGCGCTATTTTAACCAAAAACACAATTATCTAGTGTATTTTTTTTTCATTTCTTTCTTAAAAAACTGGGGGGGGGGATGTTTGTACAGGGCATTCCCCCTACCCAAAATCTGGGGGGGGGATGTATCCCCCCATCCCCCCCGGGATTTACGCCCGTGGTTCTTATGACGCTCATAACTTCGCGCTTTGAAGGAAACCACAGCAGTGTAGGCTAAGTGACTTAAATTAAAGATAATTGCATACATAACTAGGGCAAATAATCATCTACATTTTAATTTTCTCTTTGGTTTTGGAAGAATTTATATGGAATTGATATGAAAACGATATGTCATTGAATTGTCATTTGGGGTTTATATTGATAACAAAAGAATAAAAATTGACCCGGTTTTCTATTTGTTGAATCCATTAGGCACCTATCGCAAATTAGATATTTTGATTAATTTGTAAATAAATAAAGCATCGTGTATTTTGCCCTTAAAATGCCTCCTGATATCGTTCTATAATGAATAAATGATATCACCTACTTAAACAAACAAAAACAAATCTCGTCATTCAAAAGGTCTATTCTGTTTCTGTTATGATTATTAATTTGGGCAAAACTGTGAACAGCCATTCCCTCAACAATTCATCAGGATTTTTCTTCCAAAAAGTTTGTCACCCCCCCCCCCCCCCCCCCCCGAAGATGGCTATTTTCGTAATTTGTTCTTATTTTGGGGCCCCTTTTTGTCTACGCGACCCACCAAGACCCCCTCAGTCCTACCCAAAGGAAACACGTCTCACGGTCTGTGGTGTATAGTTGTTCTTGTTCTTTAAGTTAAATCTAGTTTTATGGTTACAGGCTGGACTCTTTTGTCTAGGGGAGGGGTCAAAATTTACTTTGATTTGGGTTCAACGTTGATTTTATTCATTTTTACACCATGGAAATTTCTATCTTCCCTAAACTGTATTGTAAAATCTCAACCAAACTTAAATCAAAATATCATGTATATTTTATATATTTTATTTATCTATAATTACCATTTACAACCTTCTCATCAAGGCTAAACAAAAATTAAGGGGAAAATTATGACAATTAAGGGTTAAAGTTTGTTTTTTATTTCTTTGTTTTCAGCATAAAGATGGAATAAAATATTCCGAATTTTCACCGGTCTCACTTTTTACTTCAACCCTTCCCCTACACAAGAGACCTAAGCTTGTCCCTATAAATCTAGATTTAACTTAAAGAACAATATAAACAATACACCTCAGACGCGTTTCTTGGGGGTAGGACTGAGGGGGGCTTGATCGGTCGGGAAAACAAAAAGGGGCCCCCAAATTAGAAGAAAATGACAAAAATGGGCATCATGTGGGTTGGCAAAACTCTGTTGGAAAAAAGTCCACTTGAAGGGTTGGGAGAATGTCCAAGATATAGCCAGGGTCCAGAAAAGTAAAAGCAGGGACAAACGTATTCAAGAAATTAAAGCCGAAGCAAAATCATGTCGCTATAGCGTCAACAAAATATTCCGCCTTTATGACGGACAGTGTACTTTTAGAAAGAAAAAGAATTACAGATTCCTCTAAATAGCAATTTTTCTGTTCTCTTCATCATGATAATACTCATACTAACTGTGGTTTCTATTATATTTTTCGCTTTTCTTTTGTAGGGGGTGGGGGGGGGCAATAGAGACTTGATTTATAGAATACTTGTTATAACTGCCCAAAATTAGGGCAAAATCACCCTCATCATTTTCCCATTATTTAAATCCTTAGAAGTCGTAAAACATGTAAAATATGAATTTACAACCATAAATCATTCCTGCGGAGAGTTTCATGACTTGAAGCTCATTATAAATAGAAAATTATTGACTATTATACCCAGAATTTGTACCACATGCATCAAGTGCCAAATAATCAACTTGTTAAAGCTCAATTCGCTTATCACGAATTACTAAGTAATTATTCATATTGTGTCTGATCGGTAGTCTAGATAATATGACAAAGTATACATCTCACTACTGTGATAGGCCGATATTGAATAATGGCATCCAGACATGCTAGATATCAGTAATAATCTCATTATTTAAAGTGCCTATTCATTTGCTTTTAGCATTATTAGTGTGGGCAACACAGCAAACAGCTTCACGTTTAAGAGATAATGACAAAATCTATATTGCTATGTCACACACTCATAACACACTCATAACACTCATAACACTCATCAAAGTACGGACAAATCTTGGAAAACAGTCTGTTTCGTATTCAGGTGCTGTCATATGGAACGCTCTTCCAAATGATATTAGAAAAATTAAATCACGGAAAACTTTTAGACAATCATATAAGGCAATTCTTCTTGCAGAGTATATTCATATTTAATTAATTTCGTATGTAAATAGTGTAAATACTGTAAAATACGATGTAATAATTTGTACATATGTTTTAAATATGATGTAATAATTTGTACATATGTTTTAAATATGATGTAATAATTTGTACATATGTTTACTTTATGTAAATGTATATATAATCACAGTAAGCAAACTAGACGGGGCCAACCTAGACTAGCTTTAGCTATTTGTTGGCTCCATTTACCAAATGCATATTTATATTGAATTCTGTTTATGTATATTTTTTGCAATGTTGGTAATAAATAAATAAATACAATACACCCGACCGGTTTGTCCAACGTATCAGCAACGGATGATGTTTATCCGTTCGGTTGTTGGCATCAGTGTATTTGGTTTAAATGTCCGTTTTATCCCTTGGGGTACGTCCATCGTCGATTGTTGTCCGAGAAAGTGACCGGAAATGCTATGTGCACATTCCGGTCACCTTGACGGCCAACACTAAATTGTGAACGTACTCCTAATGGCGTAGTCACATGTACGACGCATGGCCAAAGCAAACTGGGTATGCGTCAAGCGCGATGAACCAACGCTGTGCATTCGTTGTATATTTTGATGTGTGTACACTGAAAACCTAACCTCGTCCGTCAATTGACGGACTAGCTTTAAAGCTAGTCGGTCAAGACGGACTAGTTTTAAAGCTAGTCCGTCATGTTAGTCTGTCTCGACGGACTAGCTTATAACTGAATCTAAATCTCTCAACCTGCCGGACAAGCTTTAAAGCTCGTCCGTCAAGCTTGAAACTCGTCTGTCGAGTTGACGGACGAGCTCACTAAAAGTAGTCGATAGACGGACGAGGTTTACCTATAAAGTTAACGGACTAGCTTTTGATATACATACACATTTGCAATGTCGTTTTCAATTATTCATGAAAATTATTCCAAGGTTACTGAAGTGGTGATATATGATAATGCAAACGGTGTACCTATCAAGCGAAACTGCCAAAGTATTTATAACGAAAGTTGAACAATAAATTTGATATGAAATTTCTTAAAATCCCTCTTCAATATTTACTAGTACTGTGAGTACCGCCAACAATTATTGGTTGTGTTTTTTCTCTTTTGTGTAGCCTATTATTTAGAGCAATTCCATTATCGTCTGTATTGAAAATTAGGTGCGTGTAAATACACGCACTTACTCCATTTATTCTGTTTCCGAACAGGATCAATGTGTATTATTTTTAAACAAATGTTGATTTGGCTTGACAATCTGAAAGTTTATTTATACATAACAACAAGTAATCTATAGGCACGAGTAGGCCTATAGATTCTTAATATTTTGTTCATTATTTAATTACAGGCTATAACTAAATACCTCGAACCCAAGAATCTCGTCTGTTCTTATAGATTGCTGATGATTGTCGTTCATTATTTAATTACAGACTATAATTGAATACCTCGAACCCAAGAATCTCGTCTATTCTTATAGATTGCTGATGAATGCCCGGCTTAGCAACAACAGTGAATGATCCACTTTCATTCCCTGTTGTTGCTAAGCCGGGCATTCGTAGCCACCTATCATTCACAGACACAGTTGTTCCTAAGCCGGGCATTCATCAGCAATCTGTAAGACATTTTATTGTACGAGTAGAGTCCATCCACTGAATAACATGCGCATTGCAAAAAGGACATGATCTATTATGTGCATTATCTGATTGCGAATTCGACTTTACGTGCAAACCGAAAAGATGCAGATTCGATATACACCGTGTAACAGTCCCGCCGTGTAGAATAGTACATTTTGATCATGGTGACGGTTTCCTTCATAATTCCTAATTAAGTTATGGTTAATTTCATGAACATCGTTAGCCAATTATTTGCACCTAGATTAATGTTGCATAACACGCGAAACAAATTTTGTCTTGCCAAATGATGTGTGTGCTTTAAAATGATAATAACAATCTCATGAAATTATGAAAATTGAATTCTAAATCTAATCATAAATTTATGTCTTACTTTTCTTTTAGATTAATTGTATCTGGATGAACTGTCTTATAAAATTTCAGATTTGACGTCTCTGACAAGCCTGTGAAGCCATATTAAGCTTATCTGTCATGCTATAGTCGGTCAAGACAGAAGCAAAACCATCGATCGCGACTGACTAGTTTTTACACCTTGACGGACTAGCTGTAAAGCTAGTCCTGCTCAAAAGCTCGTCAGTCTGGGCATCACTACGACTAGCTTTAATGCTAGTCCGTCAAACTAGTCGGTCACGACGGACTAGCTTTAAAACTAGTCCGTTCTGACCGACTAGCGTTAAAACTAGTCCGTCGTGACGGACTAACTTGACGGACTAGCTTTTAAGCTCGTTCGTAGAGACGGACGAGCTTTAAAGCTAGTCCGTAATAGACGGGCTGTGTTGAAGGAAAGCTAGTCCGTCGTGACTGACTAGCTTTAAAGCTAGTCAGTCTGGGCATCACGACGGCTAGCTTTAAAGCTAGTCGGTCTACCCGTTTAGGTTTTCAGTGTAGTCTATGTATACGCCCTCAAAGTTAAATATGCAACGTCTTGCGTTGTGTAAATGTGACTGCCGCATTAGGGGTAAAACTCACAATTATTTTTGGCGAATATCAAGTGAATAAATTGATAACAATCGAACGGATAAACAAAACACCGTCCGTTTCTTCTACGTTGGGCCATCTGTGCCGTGTGATATAAAGATTTATAAGTTGCAAATTTGAAACAACCATACTCATTGGTTCATAGTGAGACTTTTGTGCAAGAAGGGCGTGCAACAATGATCCTGATTGGCTACTATTGATCGTAACTCGTTGTGTTACAATCATGGGGTGGTGAAATATTTTACTTTTACCCCTGATGGCCATCAAGTTTTTTTTTTTTTTTTTTTTTTTTTTTTTTTTTTTTTTTTTTTAAATATATATATAAACCCAGCAAACACAGAACGTTTTCAGAACGTTATCAAAACGTTTTTTTTTAGGTCCTGTACGTCTTCGTCCTAAATTAACGATTTTAAAACGTTTATATAACGTTAAAGTTTGACTTCTAATTTATGTCAAAGTTTAGGTTTTTTGAGAACGTTTAAAAAAACGTTTTTTGGACGTTACAAAATTAAACGTTTTGTATAGGACGTTTACAGAACGTTTGATATAGGACCTTTTTTACACGTTTTGTACATAACGTTTACAGAACGTTTTATATACGTCCAGTTCAATAAATCGATCAACTTACAATTTTTTAAAACAAATACCAGAAGTGATCATTATTTTTTCTACGTGCAACTAAATAAAAACAAATAAAAACACAGATTACTAAAATACTATAGGCGATTTCTATATTGAAAACGAGATTTGTTTGTTTCATTATATATGTGTAGAATCTACACGATTCATTAAAAAAATAATAAAAAAACAACAAAAACATAACAATAACATTATTTTTAATGATTTTCCATACTCAATTTTATTACCGGTAATTTCAATTCATTTCATATATGATGATCTTAACACATCAACGAACGAGGCCGCGCGCCGAGGATTGATCGATGACGTCATCCCAGCAAACACAGAATGTTTTCAGAACGTTACAAAATGTAACATTTTAATCAAAACGTTCACAAAACGTTTTAATTGAACCTTATAATGAGACTTATTTCATTAAACGTTTTATGAACGTTTTTTATACGTCCAAATGGGACCTTTTGCAAAGGAGAAGGTGATTAGCATATAATACTTTACACTGAAAACCTAAACGGGTAGACCGACTAGCTTTAAAGCTAGTCGTAGTGATGCCCAGACTGACGAGCTTTAAAGCTAGTTCGGTCACGACGGACTAGTTTTCCTTCAACACAACCCGATTATTACGGACTAACTTATAAAAAACTCGTCCGTCCTCTACGGGACTAGCTTAAAGCTAGTCCGTCAAGTTAGTCCGTCAAGACGGACTAGTTTTACTGCTCGTCGGTCAACGAAGGACTAATTTACTCTTTATCTCATTGATCGACCGTCGTAGACCGACTAGTTTGACGGACTTAGCCTAAAAGACTAGTCAGTACGATGAAATGCCCCAGGACTGAACGAAGTCTTTGAGCAGGAACTTAGCTTACAGCTAGTCGTCATGTGTAAAAGCTAGTCCGTCGCACTTTTCTGACCGCGAGATTCTCCTGCTGTCTTGACAGACTAGCATGACGGACGAGGTTAATAATGGCTTCACCACTGGTCAGAGACGTCAAATCTGAAATATTAAGAAGACAATTATAAAGATACGATTAAAAACATGCATTTGTCACAAGAAATTTGCGCAAAAAAAAAAAATAAACATTTTATTAGATGACATTAATCAGAAAGACAGGGAATTAATACAGGAGGCACAATTAGTTAACAATTATGGCAATTAACAAATAATGAGGGGCACGGGGCCCAGGAAGTCGCCGCCCATGGCTCGCATCGTCAGGACTTTTGTGTAGGCCTACCTGCTTTGCATTTGTCCTTAAGAAGACCACTTTCAGAATCCGCAAAGTCGCGCCTCTAATCTAATATCTTTTCTTTCAGATGCAAGTAATCTAAAAGAAAAGTGGCGCCTATATATTTGTTATTAGAATTAAATTTCAATTTCAATATTTAATGTGATTGTTACTATCGTTGTAAATACACACAATTATAAATTGATTTGGCAAGACATAATTTTTCGCGTTGGTGATTATAGCATCTAATCTATTGGAAAAAAATAACGCTATCTGTGAAACTGAAACATAAAGAATTAAAAAAAGAGTACTGTACTCACACATTCATGACACAGGAAGAGATCGCCATTTTATTCAAAATCTTAAGCTTTACGGGGTATATCCAGTGTACGTCTGTACAGTGCTCATTAAATGGAATTCAACATACGATAATGCAAACTAATACAATGTAATAGTGATGTCCTTATTCGCAATGCGCATGTTATCCAATCAATAATGCCACTTTCTATTCACTGCTGTTGCTAAGCCAGACATTCATCAGCAATCTATAAGAATAGACGGTTCATGTTCTATAGTAACGAGAGATATTCAATTAGACCTGTAATTAAAGGCGCGGTCCCACTGGCTCTTAGAGGATGATTTTCGTATGAATTGCGGATTGTTTGATTTTGTTTTGTTTTTTGTTGCGAAGCAGGAATGAACGGACGAAATTTGTATACGCAACTCATGCGCAATTAATCCTGCCCGTCAGTGGACCGCCTTAAAGATGGAACACCTACTCGTGAATGCATAACCTGTCACGATTTATGTATAGTCGGCTGATCGTAATGCTCTCAGATTGTCAAGCAAAAACAACTTTGTAGAGAATGTTGATTGTATCCAACTCGTATCACTGTTTGTCTAAGCCGGGATTCACCAGCAATCTGTAAGAAAATATCAGGTCTTGATTCTATAGTAAGAAGGTATTCCAATTAGCCTAATTGAAGAATGGAGAAACAAATTTTGAATCTACCGAATTACGTGAATTCACTTTCATGATAATGTTGTCTCGTAAGCTTTCAGATTGTTCAACCGAAAAACAACCTTTGTTCAGAATGTATCAACTATAATGCTCGGAACAGAATAAATAGAGAGTACATTGAAACGACATTAGCAACTATTTGTATCAAAAGCTAGTCATCATTCTCAATGGTAACTTACCTACCCCCTACTTTTTAATTAACCTAGTCGGTCACGACGCTGGACTAGCATCAAGCTGACGGACGAGCTTTAAAGCTCGTCCGTCAAAGTTGAGAGATGAAGAATATCAGTTGTATGCTAGTCCGTCTTGACGGACTAACATGGCAGACTAGCTTGAAAACATAGTCCGTCTTGACCGACTAGCTTAAAGCTGAGTCGGTCCATTGACGAGCGAGGTAGGTTTCAGTGGTAGACAAATATGAAATAAACGTGTTTATTGAAATATATTTTCATTTAACGGTAAAAATTCTTTCTTTGGTGTCATTTTATATTGTAATATTGTTCTGAAACACAACATAAATATAAAGAAAACTAATTCGATATTGAATGTACTAACGTAACAAAAATAAAGTAATAACTAACCATCACAAACAAAACTTTCATATAAACTATAAACTTTCTGGAGCATCATACAGTGTTAAATCCTAATGAAATCCAGTAAAGTCTGCTTCACACTCTAGAGTGCCCGTAATCCACCAAATGGTGGCCAAGGGTTTGAGGTGCATGAACACAATAACTTTAGATAGCATTTATTATTTGTTATAACCACATTTTAAGAGGTTTTCCAAAGGTTTTTGTAAAGGTTTCTAGACGACTTCTTAAAACGTTTTTAGGTACATTTTCAAGGTTTAAAAAGTCGTTTAAAAACGTTTTGAGAACGTTCCAAACGTTGAAGGTTTTCTGCATGTTCTAACAACGGTCCACAATATATTTAGAGCGTTTTAAAAGGTTTTTTGTTTTTACGTTTGAGCTTCCAAAAGGTTTTATAAGATTTTTTTTGGGGTTCTTTAACGTTTATAAAACGTTTTTTAGAACGTCCAATAAAACGTTTTTAAAACGTCTAAACCTACCACATTTTGACGCCCATAAAACGTTTTCACAAAACGTCCAAAAACCAACTTGGAACGTTTTAAAACGTTTTTAAAACGTCCATTTGTTAGTGGGAAGTCCTGAATGGGCAGTAGATTGCCACTGCCTATGGCACGTTTTAATTTGGGATCTGTTAAAATGAATTTGGGCAACTATCTACGACAGAGTTGATTAAGATATGTTATGAATAATTTAGGTATACCCGGCGTCAATTTCAACTCTTTGCAATTAAAATCGCATTTATTCGTATCACATTAAACGTTTCCTTCTCGAAGCAAGAAGCTATCGGTCATCTTAATATGACACAACAGACATCGATTTTGTTTGTTAAACCACCATATCGAAAACTGCTATACAGTGTATACGACACCCACTAACTTTAGCAGACGGTATTATTTTGTGCACAGACGAACGTGCACAAATAGCGCACAAGCTCAGACCCGCCCCGACCTTGACGGTACATTGAGTAAGTGCACGTGTGGGTTTGCGCTTCAGAATTCACCGTCAGGAAAAAAAAAAACTCCCCTGTTTTGACGTTGAATGTGCCCCTTTTCCTTATTGACCAATCCTCATGATTCTTTCACGAGTATTTGCCTTACAATGTGACCTTTATAATAATCGAAACGAAAACTCTTAATACCATCACCTGCCGATGTGACGATGGATATAGTCCACCCGGGTGCAATAAAATGTCTCCAAAACCCATTATCCTAATATATAATTCTGACTTTTGACAGTTTAATTAATTTTAAACTGATAAAGTGCCCCATTTCCCACCTATTAGATGTTAATAATATTATGGTCTGTTGATAGAGGAAGGTATGAAATTCAATATCGAGGCACGAAAACTCTACCTGATTACATTTTTATCCTTGATACACATTAAGCCCGCCTCACACTGTGCGATTTGCTGCGATGCGATTTAGGAGGAAAGTGTTATAATGTTTGATAAAAACATTCAAACAATGAAATCCATGCTTTCCAAAGTTCTGGGTATTCCTCTGAATACTAAAATTAAAATTAACGGCGATTGCGAACCCCCTACTCGGTATAAAATCAAATTGTTTCCATATCGCAATGACGTCACAGCAATCTTGCGATTTTAAGCTAAATTGAACTTTACTCCAGATTAAAGGCTCAAATTAGAACAAAATTTCGATTACAGTGTTCCTGTACGACTTTTACCTCTCTTAAAATACTTTGGCATGTTTCAAAATGTCACATTTAATGCAAACTGCCATTTGTTCTAAAAATCGCATCGCAACAAATCGCACAGTGTGAGGCGGGCTTTAGTTTGCGAAAACAGCGTACATGAAGGGAAAAGTTGCGTACTAAACTAAACCGAAGTGCGCGCACAGCTAATGTTTTCTATAATTATGAAAGTAAAAATGAGGTTGATTATCCCGAAAAGGATACAATATTCGCATTAATTATCCGTATACAGAATATGGTTCGTTAATCCCAAATGAAATTATGTTTTATAATTCCAAAATGAAGAATTTAGTATTGGCCTTAAAGGCTTTGAACTATTATTGCATCGAGCGTTTGGACAAACGAACCCTCAGGTACAGGAAATGTTTATGCTTGGACAAGTGAACTTTCGGGACAACGACCAGTCCCCATTACTGAAACGACTATTAGAAATCATTAATAATATCACCTAAATGCCATCAACATCAATTATACAGTTGAGTATTATAGGTTTATTCCGTTGCAATTATCATGATGGGAGTGCGCTAAACTGCAAAAGGCTTCACACTTGAAAGGTTTACATTGGTAAACATGATTAATGACGCAGTTTACAGTGAGTCACAGAAAAAAAAGTGTACCGAACTTTGAAAGCCTATTTTTTTTTTAGAAAAAAAAGTATAAGTGAAGTAATTAACATTCTTCTGACAAAAAATGGGAGAGCAACTGATAAGTTTATCATGATTGGCTGCTATCTTCGATTTGTAATTGATCGTGACACTAGTTGCATGCGACAGTGATAAAACGATGTGAAGCGAACTATTCCCAGACTAATAGAACAGTTTACTATTAAAACATATTCAAATTGTATGCAAACTTTTTTAACAAAGGTTGTTCTTGACGGTTAACCTGAAAGCTTGCCTGAGGCTTACCCGACATAGCAACAGTAAATGCATGCAAACTGGATTCCATGTAAAGTTCATTCTCTTATTACAGGTTGTTTGAATAAACCTTGTTACTATGTCGCCAGGAAAAAAAGTATGCACACCATATGAATATGTTTGTAAACTGCTGCGTGTGTATCATGTACAACTTGGCTTGATGAGAATACTCCATTATTGATTATATCCCCTTAACGGGTTATAGCTCATTTTCAAAACCCCGCACCAATAGAAGAGGGGGTGGAGTTGCAGCTTATGTAAGACATATTTTTAAACCTAAACTTCTTTCTGTACAAGCTCCAGTTGATGTTGAAATTATATGGATACATATCAATTCTACTCCACGTGAAATGTAAATCTAACGTATGACATTAAATCTTAACATAAAGACGCGTCCATTATTTGAGGAGGGATCCTTCGAGGAAATTCGTCATGGAACATGAAATAAATAAGTGAACTTTTATCATAGTTTTCGTAGTAGATTGTTCAGACCAGATTGGGAAAAAGACATTTTGGCAAGCTATCAACACCATTGTGCTAAATTGAATCAGAATCTTTATTTCACATAGATTGATGTTCCTAACGATTATTTGATATAAATAGTGATCTTGTCACATCTTGCGAAGACGCCGTCACATGCGATATGCATGTGATATGCGGAAATATTGACCCATCGAGTAAAGATTTCGTTTGTGATATTGTTCAAGTGACAGGACTTTTTTTTAACCAATCGAAATGAATGTACCATATTTGGAAGCTGAGAATTCAAGCTTTTAAAAACTGCTTGATCATTAAGGTGTAATATAATTATGCGTAATCGAGGAGATGACTATACAGCGTATGAGCTATTTTGAGAGCGAAATTGGCCATATTGTACAGAATTTGATCTACTAGGATTTCGAATTGACTCAGTGACAGGACTTTTTTTCCCTTTGCAATAAGTTATCCTATTTTGAAAAATTCAGACTCATTAGCGACTTATTCAGTTGATCATTTCTTTGAAAAGGTAGTGCTCGCCATAATAAAAAAAAACAAAGTGAAAAAACTGTGC
>CALNVZ010000692.1:16800-26911 GCA_940671915.1 Paracentrotus lividus
AGAAGCCGCACCATTCATCAGGATTAGTTATAATACAATGGATCTGACCGCAAAAAGTTACGCTGTCCATTAATTCAAACAAACCCGCGCTTACACGCGGGAAGCGCAACTCCATTGAAAACGCATCCATATATACTAGAGCGTACAAAAACTCCCTAAGAAAAAACTTCCTGTCGTATAAAAAGATTATCAGTGATCCTTCGAGAAATTCTATGAACATGAAATAACACAATAAACTTTATCCATAGTTTCTGTAGGAGATGTCTTCAACCAGATGGAAAAAACATTTTGGCAGAGCATACCAATTGTGCTAAGTATCTAAATCGCTTATTTCACATAGATTGATTCCTAACGATTATTTAATATAAATAGTGATCTGTAACATCTTGCAAGACGCCGTCTAATACATGCATGTGTAATATGACATGACTCAACGAGAAAGATTTCGTCTTTGTATCTATCAACTAAACTTTTTTTAACTCAACAAAATGAATGTCCAATTTGGAAGCTGAGATTCAAGCTTTTAAAAACTGCGTTGATCATTAATGTTATTATAAATTATGCGTAATCGAGAAGATACTATTACAGATATTAGATTAGACAAAATTCCATTTGTACTTAGGTATGCAAATTACAAAGAGTCTATGGCCGCGTTCGCTTTGCGTAGAGTGATAGCGCCCTCTTCCCCTTAAGTTTACAACTAGAATTGATATGTTTATGAGGCCACCTCGTTTACCTAGGGCAACTTCTTGTATTATCCTCCTAATCATCCTAATTCTGATCTTTATATTGAACATATTTTATCTTCTGTGGATTATGTCTCAACAAACTATTCTAATGTAGGCGTTTTGATTACTGGAGATTTTAATGACTTGGATCTTAGTCAGGTTCTTCTTTTAGTTAACTATGTACAAGTTGTTAATGAACTTACAAGGGGTAACAATATCTTGGATGAAATCATTTCTAATCTTGACTATGCCTACGACCCTGTCAAAATACATAATAACATGAAACTCAATCTTAAAAAATGTATTTTCATGACTATTTCTTTTATGAAACAACCAGTTCAACAGAATTTTTATATTGGTGAAACATCTCTTAATCAAGCTAATGTGGTTAAGATCCTTGGTATACATTTTTAAGAGAACCTTAAATGGGATACACATGTTAATGAAATGTTAAAAAAGTGCAATAGACGTTTATTTATGCTACGTTTCAATCTTCCTCAATCTGACTGTTTACACTGGGTATGACCAGTTCTTGAGTATTGTGTCCCACTATTCCATTCTAGTATTACTAAAAAACACGCTGATGCCATGGTAAACATTCAAAAACGTGCTCTTAAAATTATTCTAGGTTTTAACTACGTTACAAAAATGCTTTAGATATTTGTAAGTTGTTTGATACCTGGTCATTTTATACTTAACACCTTACATATGCGTCTGTTTTGCATTGTAGTGTTTTTGTATTAAGCATCTACATGTTTATCTGTGAAATCTATCTATTTTAACCAATTTTTAGCATGTTTAATATCTCTAAGATATGTATTGAATAGGTTTAGTTGCGATGTTGCTATTAACAACTCGTTTTATCAACATTTTGGCCTTTAGGTTGATCCTACAATTTCTATGTATTTACATATTACATTTTTTTTTAACTAAGTAAGACAAAAACAAAAAAAGAACCGAATTCTTTTTACATTTTTTCACAACAGTATACATGACTCTCCTGGTGCATGCGAACACATCTCCGAGATTTTTTTATAAATGTAAATGTACTGCATTGTTGTTGTTATGATGTAAGCAGGGAAACCCCTTACATATATCCCTGATGTAAGAGAGTGTGTATTAGTGCTTTCCCTTATTGCATTGACGCTCCAGCGACAATGCTATGTTATCGTTCAATATTCCTATTCCGCCATCTTCTTCTTTTTCTTTTTCTTCCACAAAAACCCATTCATTTAACACGTGAACCTTGTTATCCCTCCCCAGGTCATATCGCTCAACCAAATTCATTCAAACTGCATACACACAACCTCTATGCTCCATTTAATGTAGGAACATCAATTTTGCGTTTTATGTATCCGCACCGGTGAACTTATTCGTGCCGCATTTGTTCCAACTTCATTTGAAGTGATCTTTTTTTTTACGATTTAAAATCATGCCATTTTGGGCCATTTTTGGAAAAAAAAAAAACTTTTTAAAGAAAATCATCAAATAATTTAGATTCAAGTTGTATTTTAGGATGGCACACATCTCAGGAGAAATTTACCAAATTTGAATAATAGGGGAGAGCGGGGTTAGTTGGAACATTTTTCACAAAAATGGCCGTAAAACAAAAGCGGATTTATTTCAAGAAACAATAAACAATCAGCTTGAGTGTATATCTGTATGCTACAAATGTACCCCATAAAATTCTGAAAGTTAGTGATGGTTCCGGAAAAAATTCATCTTCAACAAGACCATGTCAAGTGTTCCAACTAACCCCACACACGGGGTTAGTTGGAACATGTTATGGGGTAAGTTGAAACATTGTGCATGGTTTCTTTAGAATTATATTTAAACTAATTAAAACATTATTGCATGGGTTCAACTAACTTGCTTTTATTGATTTCAATTAAAATATTTAAGATTGGTGTTCATTTTTTTTTTTACTTCACGTTTTATTACACTTGATAGCATCAACTCACATACAGATATTCTGAAGTCCCTGTGAAGTAGCATTCTGCAATATATTTTGTTAAACCAAAATAAAATTGTTCCAATGTGCACTAATATACATAATATAGGAATATTTGGAACACTTCACTGAGTTATATAGATTTTTATTTTTGTATTCCGTTGAAACTATTTACTTAGTACATGTTCCAACTAACCCCGTTCAAATGTTCCAACTAACCCCAGAGGCCATTTGACATTTGAGTACATGAATATAAAAAAAGCCTAAGTCCAATTTTTGGCGAAATTGAGTTATATATGGGAAATGTTCCTTATACATTGACCCATCTTGTGCATAAATGATGAATCTGAAATCATCTCAGAAATGCCTTAAATAAAGGAAAACATCTGGTAATGAAGTAAGAAAAGCCTAAGTCCAGGACTAGGCTTTTCTTACATTCATATCTAGCACCCTCTCTCATTACTTCTTGTTTTAACTTGAGTACCTCAAAATGGCTGCTCATGAGTTACATGGAAAAAAGTAAAGTTGAAGTTCACTTGCAGATGTTTGTGCTTCTGTGTGTGTGTTAGAGGGTGTGGTGAGGGTGTGGTGGGGGTGTCAATATATATAAAAAAAAATAGCTCCTAAAAAAAAAAAAAAGTAATTCCTATGATTGAGTGTATGTGTGATGTGGGGCATGCAGGGTGGAATCAGGATTGATGTTTCTTACAAAATCGCTCACAACACAATTAAAGTTTTTGTTTTGTTTTTAGAATTTTACCCAAAATTCACTGATAATCAATAAATAAAAAATTCTGCCATTTACAAAAGCATTTTACCCCAAGACTCTGGCAAACATGAAATAAAGGTCCTTGCTAAGGAAAAGTTCTCACTCCATTTACACTCCCAACCTTAGCTTAAGTGGGAACGCCCTCTGTATTTCTTGTTTTCTATTTGATAAAAAAAAATAAAAGGGAGGGACCATACCCACCCCCCCCCCCCATTTTGAACTGTTGTTTGCGTGCTTACGACTTCTTGGTTTCATGGATGGAAGAACAGTGAACTGTAAAACGTGAATAATACATCATTTTGCAAACTTTTTTTTCAGTATTTGAACACCTACACATGTCCTCACATTTAAAACCCACACACCCACACCCGCTCGCTCATCCCAAAACACATCAGCTATAAAAAAAAATATAAAAAAAACCTAAAATACAAAAAGATAAGGGCCTTTTTGTCTGATATATAAAAGAAATCTCTTGTGTATCATTTTTATACATTCAGTACACAGAAGTCTACCATGTATATGAAGTTAAGAACGACCTAAGTCCATATGATTCTAAAAACGACCAAGTCCACCAGACAAAAGGCCCCGCCCACAAGTAACTTGAAAATTTATGTTCATAAAAAATTTACACTTAATTTTTATGATGTTCTCTGATGTCTTTTGGCCAAATATATTTTAATTGCCCAAATTAAAAAAAATTCAGTTTTTTCGATTATCTCGAAATGCCTCCCATGGACTTAGGCCTTTTTTATATTCATATACTCATTTGTAAGATTACAGCACAAAAGAGGGACAACGATATGCCATATATTTAACCTGTTTTGTAGCTTGGTATAAACTATTTGTTATACTCAAAAACTGGCCAACTTTATTTATGATCTTCTCTGAGATAATAAAACATTCGTAAAAGTGACAAAATTTACTCAGAAGGCGAAAAAACAAACATGTTTTTCTAACTTCATGAGGCTCGAAGTATGTGTGCTGTCTAAAATGTGGTGGATGGCAGTTGCTAATAGCAACAACTTGAGGGTAGATTTGCATAAATATATTTATAGCCGTTAAAGAAAATTACAATGTTTCAACTAACCCCGTATTCCAACTAACCCCACTCTCCCCTATAGGGCAATCCAAACAATCTCTGGATTTTTTTTTTCGAGTGGTAAATTTGAATGTTACCTACGAATACAGCTTTTTTTTAAAGCTTATAAACCATACTAGATATAACGAAGTACGGCTGCTAATTGCCGTACAGAAGCGCCTTGAAAATTCGACATGCATTGTTCCCAATAACATTGCTTTCTTTGTTAATCTGGCAGAAGAGGTCAAAGGTCGGAAATTTTCGTGTGGTGAAAAAATTCAGTTACCTACGAATACACCTATAAACCATTGCCATTTCTATACCTTGAGAGATTAGTGACAAATATTGTAGGGAAAGTTGACAAACGATGTGTTGCTGACGTGTGTAAAGTTTGATTATCCTTGAACAATAAGTTTTTGAGATATTGCCTTATAAGTGCTGTATTCGTAGGTGACATTTGACATTTCGAATGTTACCTACGAATACAAGTATGCATATCGTGTTTCGGGCATATATTTTAGTAATTTGTCTTGAGACTAAAATTACAAACTTTTGTAGTTTCATTTGTCATATAAATAGGATATTATGTGATTATTTTTTTTGCTTAGAATCTTATGTTTTCATTATGTTTTGACATTTTCTTTATTAATGTAAAATAATTTATATTTTTAATTTTATTGTTGAGAAGTAATTTTCCTCTGAAACAAATGTTATTATCAAGTTTAGTATATTTCGTAGCGCTTATCAAGTGGGGAAACTAATTTAATTACCAAAAAAATTATAGCTTTTTATGAATTAATAAAAACATGGGATAGCATTTCCTGCAGTGGTGTCACGTGTATTCGTAGGTAACAATGTGTGTAGAAGTGTCATAGTCTAGTGGTCTTATCACTTGACTGAGAAAGCAAGGACCGTGGGTTCGATCTCCGGCATGACACTTACGTCCTAGGGCATGGGCGTTTTGTCTACAATGCTCCTCCCCACCCAGGTGCAAAATGGGTACCCGGTAGGAATGGATCGATTGCGCCGTAATGGCTGCCATGATTCGAAATGATCCGTTGGGATTGGACGGGTGTCAGAAAGACTTACAAGCATCCGATAACCGGGGTAATAATAGTTGTAAAGCGCTTTAGAGATGAAATTGTTTCATATTAGGCGCTATATAAATCGAAACTATTATTATTATTATTCGTAGGTAACAATGTAACGTAAACTGTCATTTTCGGCTTTACAATTAACCTCACATTGCTTTTTCTTTATTGGAAAGGGGTGAATAGTCCCGATAGATAATGGGGACATCGTTTGGACCCAATAACACAAGTTATTTTATTGTATTGGTCAACGGCGTAAATCCGTGTCGAGGAGTGGGGGGGGGGGGGGGGGGGGGGATGAGTGAAATAATTTGCCAACTTGTCCCGATTTGGTTTGGCATTCACAAGCACTAAAACACATGGAACGTTATTAATACCCATTTAGCAGTGGCAGTGGCAGATTTGAGAGGAAGGGAGTGTAAATAGAATTTGTCTTTGAATGTATGCTTCTAGCTTCAGTGGCTGCATTGATTACTGTTCATTTTAGTAATGGACAAAACCAGACTGGAAAAAACTAATGCGAGCGCGAAGCGCGAGCCGAAACTTTAAGCTGAAAGTTGGAATTATTTGTGCATTAAGGCGGGCTCACACTATGCGACTTGCTGCGGTGCGATTTTTTAAACAAATGATAGTTTGCATTATTAATGCGACATTCGAAACATGAAAAGTTCTCTTATGAGATGTAAAAATTGTAAAGGAACAATTTAATCAAAATTTTGTTCCAATGCGAGTTTTTAATTAGAAGCACGCGCGAAATCAGGGCAACTAAACGCCGGAAATTGGTAAGCTACATATGTGGTCGTAAATGCATTGGACGACCTTGCGAGGATTCAGGGGCACTTTAGAAGAGAAAAATTCAATAGGAAAAAAAGCTGGTATGACAGGAAGAGTAGGACAAGGATAAAGATCAATATTTGAATAAATGGCTATCTTCTTTTACATCAAATATTAACAAACAGTTTATGAATGAAATAAAATAAGCAATATTAAAACACTCAAAGTCAGGGAGTTTGACACGATTTTAGTATTTTGGCTGAACATCGGTCCCGAAATTGGCCTGAAATGTTCATCGCAGGATCGAGGTCAGGTCACCTTTATAGTATGATTATTTTTATTCAATAGTATATCGACTATAATTAAATAATTATTCATTAGATTTACTAAACTGGTTGCGATTGATTTTGAAGAGTTCATCACAGTAACAAGCAGCAGTCTACAGTTTATACGGAGACTCAACGGTGCCGTGGACCGCGCCCACCGGCGCTAGGCATAACTGCTCAACACCTGTAGCGCGTCTCTCTGTTGTTTTCAAATGCTGGTATTCGCACAAGAAGCATAAAAAACACCGTCAACATGCATTTCCAAATCAATCCTAAACAATTCATTTGTGAATTCATGGTGCATTAAACTGTCACATATTCCCGTCTTCCTTAATATACCACTTATTTATTTATAATTGAAATTTCTGATCTGATATTCTATGGAATTAATAAATAAGGAATTTTAGAGCAAGTGTATGACGGAAGATCTTGTCTATTGCTTGTCCGTGTATTATGTATGGGGCGAGAAACGTGATGTTGCAAAAAGTAAATTTTTTTAACAAAATTCCTTATTTTCAAATTCTTTGCGGAAACAGATTGAAAATATTTTCTAAACTAAATCACCATAATATTTAGAAAGACGGAATACGTAACAGTTAAGTCACCATGAATTCAAAATGAATTTTTATTATTGATTTGAAATGACGTTGACGGTGTTTTTATGTAAGTTTCTAGGTGAAACTAAGCATGAACACAGAGACCGCGCTACAGGGTGGAGCAGTAATCTAGCCCGGTGGCGCGGTCCCACCGGCACCGTTGAGTCTCGTATAAAAACTGTTAGAGCTCTCTTTACTATGATTGCAAACTCTCAAATACAATCGCAACCAGTTAAATTTATAAAATAATAACATTTAATAGTCGATAATATCCTATTGAATGAAACAATAATCATACAATAATGATTACCTTCTCAGCGTGAAACAATTTCACACCAATTTTTCGGAACCGAATGTCAGCAAAATATAAAAATCGTGTAAAACTCCCCTGAACTTAAGTGAAAATAGAAAAAAATATCTGCCCAAAAGACTTGCAAAACTAACATAACAATTTTGAAGATCAAATGATATCAGACAATATAAGTGCGATGGGTACCATAAAAAACAATGAATTTACCAATGGCAACAAAACTAAAAAGCTTAATTTTGGGCCTAAACAATATGCTGAAAACAAGGTCACTTTTTAAAGCGAATTGTGAATACTTTATATAAACAAAATCAGGGACAAATAATATATTTTTGAACAAGTGGGCTAACATGAATCTAGAGGTAAAATCGTAAAACCAACGATAATTTTATTCGACAGTGGCTCGGGAGTGAATGATAATAGCATGAGATTAGAAGAGAGAAAGAACGTATACGTATGTGGCGCGCAGCTACGTACGTTGCCACTGGAATATAAAATGGCGGCGGTCCGTTCAATCGGAACGTTGATTTTCTAAGTGAGCCCTCGTAGTGTTTGGGGTATGTAACTCTATGATACGAACGCACAGTGTACAATATAATTCATTCCTCTATCGCAAATCTTCACTCGTTAAAAAAAATATATGTTTCACTTTTATTTAAAAATACATGCCTCATTTTTCTCCAACGAAGGCGGCGCTACGCAAGGACGGGCGGGTTGATGGACACATTATGCAGCAACCTATGCTTGCTGTATATTTTGCATATAGTTTTTTTTTATGATGCAATGCACAATGATAAAACAATACTGAGTATGTCAAATTTATTAGTCATTATTATGTTCATTTCATTTGGAGGCTATAATCGATTTATTCGATTATAATAGAAAATAGATGAATAAATAGAAATGTTTGCTCTCTCACTTTGTGCTTGGAGTTCTTCTTCCTTCACATGTTTTGTGTCACATAATTTGATTATTAAAAAACAACAAGCAACCAAACAAAGACAAAATGTCAGAACCAAATCGTCTTTCAGATATTTTAGTTACAGTTAAATTTGACAGAGCGTAGATCGCCTACCTTGATTCGAAGTAAGGTTCGATCATGGCTCACCATCCCAGGTGGCCTCAACCTATTTGGCCGTCCTATAGCACTTTTAAATGATGCGCCTGGGAAACTAGCCTATGTCGGAAAATTTTAAAAGAACTTTAGTGAAATCATTATGGAAAGTCCTATTAGTTTCTTTCCCACATGAATAATTTTGATTGATTGAGCTGAAATCAAGCGCACTGAAGCCTATTTTGTTTATTGAAATACCGGTTTCAAATAGGGAGAAAAATCTTCCATAAATTATAAAGTAGGCCAGCACCCCCCCACTCTCAAAAGAGATAATTTTGCGGAGCGAAGCCTGTGAGCGGAAATCTTCTCCTATATGAGTGATCTTTAAACAACATTAAACATTGATTGCGTATTCATATAATTCCTCAGAACCTGATAATGTTATTAATTAAACCCTTTAAAACGATGTGACCGCGAAGCATGAGGGGAAATTGTTATTTTGTAAAGTGACCAGAATGCATGGAATTAAAAGAAAAAAAGGCGTCCCCTAAATCTAAATTTAAGATCAAATAATAATTAAATGAATAAATTAAAATGATAAATATGGACTTGGTCCCCTAAATTTTAAGATCGATAAGCCCCCCCCATTCCCCCAGTTAAAGGTCAGTTGCGTGCCCTCCAACTTTTTTCTTCCTGTTTCCCTTTCCTTCTCTAGTTTTCTTCTGTCCCGCCTCCCCTTCCCTAGTCTCTTATTCTCCTTTTTTTTCTCTTCTCCTTATTTCTCCCCTTTTCCCATTCGCCCGGGCTGGGGGGGGGGCTCACCTATAGAATGAGGCTACGCATGCGTAATCTATATTATAAACAAACTTCTAAGTCGATAGGCCTCAATTGTATCAACCTCTCCCGGCAGTCGATCAACATCGACAGAATTTCATCAAAATAGAGGTGTATTCAGATTAAATATGTTTCTGGTGTTAAACTTTTTACCGTATGTACGCTTTTAGGAGTATGGTATTTATTCCATATACTCATCGTAATGCGTGAAAATTTGGTGTGGGTAATACGCCATTTTAGGGTATATTTCAGGTGTCTGGATATCATGTTTTCCTGACGTGACAACCCGTGCCTCTTCGCCCGCACCCACTTATCCAAGCATCACAATACCGCGTGTTAATGAATCCATTATGAATAAATAGATCCAGACAGTATCAACGATATCAACGATCATTTGTGTTTTGTCTTTTTGGTTTTTTTTTTTGTTTTTTGTTGGGGGTTTTGGGTTTGGTTTTTTTTTTTTTTTTTTTGTTGTTTGTTTGTTTGTTTGTTTTTTTTTTTTTTTGGGGGTGTGCGTAAATTGACCTACCGTGGGGTAACAATTTAGAACGAAATAGGATGTATAATGAATAAATAATAATCTGGTTAATTCATTGATAAGCG
>CALNVZ010000694.1:0-12708 GCA_940671915.1 Paracentrotus lividus
CGTTAGGACCTATGTTTTGTTCCAAGCGGTTGGTCCAAAAAAAAAAACCCAAAAAATGTCCATCCGCACCCTCCCCCCAAATATTTTGTTCATTATGCCACTAAGAGGGGGACGAAAGATAATATCCACTATTGTTGACTGAACAGCAAACCAAGCAAAAGGAGAAAATGGATTACTATTTTTGTATCGATACAAATTACGGAAATATGTATAATTAAGCAACTTGCTTGAAATTGATTCTCATCGTTTTTACTTGTTGTTTTGATTGCGGGCAGACAACTTGTTTTTCTCGTAGGCCAGGCGCTAGGCTGGGGTTTTCATCAATATTAGTAACCATTGGTTTTATGCAACGGAAATTAACCCATGATGGTTCTTCCCATAATGGCAACTCCAATTAAATGAACTCTGATAGTTACTATTATGGTAAGTCAAAAGTTTTATGCAACGGGGCCTAGACTACTCATGTCATGGTTGTATTGATATTGTAAATTACTATCGGCTTAAAAAGTTACATGTTAATTGCTTTTATTTTTTTTTAACTCAACACCCCTGCAGCCCCCACCCAGTTTAACGTTACGTTAGATCTAACATTTAATAATATTAATTATAATTTAACAGAAAATTCTGACCCTCCTGAAGGGCCAAGGCCGGAAGGCTATGCCCCTTTTTTCTAACCCATCAAATAAAAAAAGAAAATTAAAGGGCCGAGTGTGAGGGCACCCTTACAAAGAAAAATATCGGTATACCATTGGATTACCATTCAGAAGTACCATTGGAGTACCATTCAGAAGTACCAGTGGAGTACCATTCAGAAGTACAAGTGAGATACCATTCGGAAAAACCATTGAAAATACGATATAAAGTGTACCATTGGTACCATTCATCTACCATTGAAATGTACCATTCGGCCTTGTTTAAATTTTTCGGCCAATGGTAGACCTCATTTGCATACGAATGGTATATGAATGGTAAATGAATGGTATCCTAATGGTATAAAATTGGGCTACCATTATTGGGTTACCATTAGGTTATGGTATCATTATTATCATTATTTTGCAGTAGTGATATTTGCATATTAATTATGCAAATTAGTATACCATTCACCATTGCATACCATTCGGAATACCATTGAAAATACCATTCGACCTAATTTGAATTTGCATACCAATGGTATATGAATGGTAAATGAATGGTATCCTAATGGTATTAAATTGGGCTACCATTATTGGGTTACCATTAGGTTATGGTATCATTATTATCATTATTTTGCAGTAGTGATATTTGCATATTAATTATGCAAATTAGTATACCATTCACCATTGCATACCATTCGGAATACCATTGAAAATACCATTCGATCTAATTTGAATTTTTCGTCCAATGGTAGACCTCATTTGCATACCAATGGTATATGAATGGTACCCCAATGGTATCGCTACCGCGGTAGAAACTACCATTGATCTACCAAAGAGAGTCCACCATTGGTCTACCATAGAGAGTCCAACATTGGTCTACCATAGAGAGTCCACCATTCAGAAGTACCAGTGGAATACCATTCGACCTAATTTAAATTTTTCGTCCACTGGTAGACCTCATTTGCATACAAATGGTATATGAATGGTACCCTAATGGTACAAACTACCATAGGTCTACCAAAGAGAGTCCACCATCGTTCTACCATAGATAGTCCACCATTGGTCTACCAAAGAGAGTCCACCATTGGTCTTCCATAGAGAGTCGACCATTCGGGAGTACCAGTGGAATACCATTCGACCTAATTTAAATTTTTCGTCCAATGGTAGAACTCATTTGCATACCAATGGTATATGAATGGTACCCTAATGGTACAAACTACCATAGGTCTACCAAAGAGAGTCCCCCATTGTTTTACCATAGATAGTACCATTGGTCTACAAAGACAGTCCACCATTGGTCTACACATAGAGAGTCCACCATTCGATGTACCAGTGGAATACCATCGACCTAATTTAAATTTTTCGTCCAATGGTAGACCTTTTTTGCATATCAATGGTATATGAATGGTACCCTAATGGTACAACTACCATAACAGACTACCAAAGAGAGTCCACCATTGGTCTCCATAGAGAGTCCACCATTGGTTTACCATAGCGAGTCCACCATTCGGAAGTACAGTGGAATACCATTCGACCTAATTTAAATTTTTCGTCCACTGGCAGACCTCATTTGCATACCAATGGTATATGAATGGTACCCTAATGGTACAAACTACCATAGGTCTACCAAAGAGAGTCCCCCATTGTTTTACCATAGATAGTCAACCATTGGTCTACCAAAGACAGTCCACCATTGGTCTACCATAGAGAGTCCACCATTCGGATGTACCAGTGGAATACTATTCGACCTAGTTTAAATTTTTCGTCCAATGGTAGACCTTTTTGCATATCAATGGTATATGAATGGTACCTCTAATGGTACAAACTACATACAGACTACCAAAGAGAGTCCACCATAGAGAGTCCACCAATTGTTCTACCATAGAGAGTCCACCAGTGGTCTACCAAAGAGATTCCACCATTGGTCTACCAAAGAGAGTCCACAATTGGTCTACCATAGAGGGTCTATCAAAGAGAGTCCATCATTGGGCTACCCTTGTAAAAAGAAACTGTAATCTACTGCAGTATTTCTGCAGTAATACTGCAGTACTGGAAGTAAACTTGATGTAAGTGCAGTAATCTGAAGAGTACTACAGTAGTACTGCAGTAATAATAGGGTAGTCTTGCAGTAATTTTGATGTACCTGCAGTAATCGATGGAGTACTGCAGTACCTCTTCAGTAGTTATGAGAAGTACTGCAGTAATTTTGATGTACATACAGTAATCATTGGAATACTGAAGTACCTGTTCAGTAATGATGAGGTAGTACTGCAGTAATTTTGATGTACATACAGTAATCATTGAATAATCCAGTACCAGTTCAGTAGTGATAAGGTAGTACTGCAGTAATTTTGATGTACATACAGTAATCATTGGAATACTGCAGTAATTTTGATGTACATACAGTAATCACTTGAGTACTGCGGGTACTCTTGTATCTCTAACATATCAACTGGCTATACTGCAGTAATTATTGGAGTACGCCAAGGCCTACTGCAATCTATCTTATTTTCTTTTTTAATATTATTGAATAATTTCTGTATTCATCATTATTATGTCTATATTATTATTATTATTATTATTATTATTATTATTATTATTATTATTATTATTATTATTAACATCATCATTATCATATTTTTAAAATATATTTTCATCTATTCATTTATTATATTTCTTATTATTTTATATATATTATATGTATGATAATTATTATTATTATTATTATTATTATTATTATTATTATTATTATTGCTATATTACTGTAATATTTTTTTTTGTTGAGGGATGAATATATGAATTAGGCCTACCCCCCCCTCCCCCTCCCCCCCCCACCCCCCACTGGGAGAAGGCGGGTAGTAGACTACCAGTACCTCCTCATGTCGTTTCAACCAATCAAATGCAAGTATTTGAAATGCTGATGTGGAGCCATTTTGTTTGCCACTGTCACTGGCGGTTGGATCCTGAGACTTTAACATAAAAAACAAGTTTTTCTGCAAATATACCTAATAATATCAGTCTTGGACAGTTATATCAAGGTAAGACATCATAGATTTAATAGAAGTATTATCTTTTTTATGTTAAAAATATGAAATAATCGACCCTTTCTATCACCGAATCTTGGCATGGGTGTTCATATAGTTTGTGTGTGCCCCACTTATTCATTTTTGTGTGTGTTGTATGAAAAAAGTGCCTAAGTTTGCGCACCCAAATTTAACCTCAATTTCAATAAAAAGTAAAATATTATTTCAAGATTATCAAAGTTATTCCATTCTTCATATTCTAATGATCAATGAAGCAAAATATTTCAAGAAATCATTTACAAGAACAAAGTGTTTTTACATTTTTTCGATGGGCTTGTCACCGTCTGAATTATTTTGAATAGTGGCTGCATGTCTGCGCACTCACTAATTTTGCACGCAAATCAAGCGCATGCAACTTTTTGTCTTTCACTTCTTGAGAATGGTTGAAATTTTCAGGGTAGCAAATATAACTTGCTGAAAACTGTTAATCAATTATTTTCACAGTTTTTTGTATCAAAATGGGTTGCTGAGGTTAAGATTGCAGGTTGATATGACTAGTTCATAGTTGGGGGTTTTGTTCTATAAAATTCGCACATTTACGTGGGTGCGCAGACACAGGAACTGTGCACCCATTGAATTGACCATGCATAAGTTAAAGTGCGCAGCTTGGCACGTACTTGTAGAACAATACTTTTTTATAGCCTATAACATCAATGCATAATAGAGATTATGCCAGAGAAAATTCCTCTTTATATTTGACTTATTAATACATATTTGTTGTTAAACTACAATCTATTGATGTTTTTTCTTTGAATGGGTTGGTTATCATGTTTTTAACCACTTGCTTAAGTCAAAGGAAGGCACACACAATGTTAAATTACGGTCTAAAAATATAACGTTGACGTAATTAGCAAAAGTTGAATGAAGCTGTGCTGTGGCTGTGCTGTGAGTGTGACTCTGAGTGACTGACCTTCGGTACAGTAGATATGGCATAGTCCCAGATTTGAACAGTTTTTCCTAAACTTTGATAATGCCAATATGATTAGATATTAGATATGCCCACTCATACTATGTCAATACTAAAGTAGTAGTAGTGAAAGTGGGACTAAAGAAGGCACTCTCGATTTTTTTTTTTGCCGCTTGTGAAAAGCGTAATATACATTGCAGGAACACACACTAAAATTTCGCTACAGTCCCAAAGTGGCTTTGCTGCTAGCGTGGATATGCCTAGAAAGTATTTTAATTGTGATTAGTCTAGATTGATTAGGCCCTAATTTTATTTTTGGGCCTTTTTTTTAAACAGCATGAGCATAGATTTCTAGCCATGTATTGAGAAACTGAATCATGGTTTTTCACAATTCAGGAAAGGCCCAGGAAGGAGCTGCAGATCATTGAATTTATATTTTTCTCTGAGCTTTGTTGGCGCGTGTCATTCAATTTTGCATATTTACACTGATTAAAAGAGCAAGATTGAAAAGTCTTAATTTAATTCAAAGTTTAAAATATTATTTTTCAAAGTTATTTATTTAAAAATATTTGAGGGTACAGTGTTCTGTACACACATTTTTTTTGTATTTTTTGTATTTTGGTATTTTTGTATTTTTTTTTTTTTTGGGGGGGGGATATTTTTCTTTCATTACTTTTTGAAGGGGAGAGGGTCCCCTTCTTTTTCGTGTTATAAATGCAATCAATGCTTGATTACCATTTTTGTGTGTATTTAATTATATGACTTTCTTAAATCTATATTTCCACATTTATACAGCATTACAGGTCAAGATATGTTCTTAAATCAAGAGAGGCTCATATTTACTCCATCGAGGCTGGTAGCTGCACTATAACAATAAAGATGGGTTCTTTGAGATACAGCAACACAGGTAAGCAATGAAAAAACTAATTTAGACCTATTGATTTAATCAGTATTAAAAAAAAAAAGGATGTATAACTATACCAGTATTCCTCTTACATAGGCCCTACAGTGTAAGAGGTAAATAATGAACACATCTAACATCAAGCCTACATCAGCCAACTACATGTATGAGTTTAATAAAACAATAATACTAATTCAAAACTCAAAGGAAAAAAGATATATTTAACCATTTTGAGACAAAAACTATTTGATGTGGGAAAATTGATGTGCTCATTCTCGTCACTGTAGTTTTGCTGTTTCAAACTTGCAAGCTGTTTCTAAGATAGATTATTCAAAAAAGAGTTTTTAGTTAATTAAAACACATTTCATTTTCTTTAATCCCAGCAAAACAAGCCACTTATGAGTGGGGGCCACAGCAGCAAACTGGAAAATCTTCTTTCAAGTCCACATCCACTTCCTCATCTGGTAAACCCTCCAGAAAATCAAAGGTATTTAAATACAGTGTTCCCCTGCTATATAAACATAGGTTGCAAATATTGTCCGTCATTTAGACGATGAATATGTGGTATTTTTACAATGAATCGTTACATTATTCCAAAAACCTGTACGTTGTTCATTATTTGTAGCGTCAATAAGATAAAAGGTTACAAATTTATGCGATTGATAAGATATGTTATTGGTAAAAAAGGGCAGTTTTAATTGAATTGCTGATAATGCTCATAGACATATGATTGACATGAATTAATGAAATATTATATTTTCCCCATAATTCAAATGCTTTGGCAAGTAACGACAAGGTTACTTATTCACTTTAATTTACTTGATGTATACATGCATTATAAATGACGGGAATTATTTACAAAATGTCTGAAGAATAGCCACCCTACCCCTTTTCACCAAGATTAGAAATGTAGATTTGGTAATTCTACAAACTTGTGTCTCTCAAGATCAGTATAAATTATTAAACCAGGTACTTATTTTCATTGTATTGTTTCATTCTTTCATACCCAGTTGTCCAGTTCTCAACATCTGGTGGTCGACAAAGTGGTGTTGCAAAATTGAAACAGCTCAGATTACTGCAAGTATTGCTGTCATGTTGGCTGTTTTTGGCAGAGGCCTGGTGCATTCTTCTTTAACCGGGGGTTAAAAGAATGCTACTGGCCAGGATATACCTTCATTGGATAACTGGAAGCTTCAGGATGTAAGTAACACACTTTGATCTTTTTTAATTGTGTAATTGTGTCAGTTTCAAGTTAAAGTTTAGGATGAAAGTATGAACACCATAGCCATAGCTTCATACGTAAAAAATAATTATCGTCCCCCTTCCCTTCGGGCCCATTAATTAAATGACATTTCAGCCCTATTTTCAAGATTCAAGATTCAAGATTACTTTATTGATTTTCTTTCATGTTTTCAAAAGTTAACAGAATAAATAATCAAATTAACAACATCATGTTTGTAAACATAGAATATTTTGTTAAAAGTAACAGAGAAAACAATTATAAAGAAAAATTCAGGAACACAGCAAGAAGCAAAGCTTGTAAGGCGCTGGTGCCCTTTAATATATAATAGAATACAGAAGTAAGCAATTTTTTTATTATTATTTTTTTTTTAAACTGAAAAATATTCATGATAATTAATTCATAATTATTAAATAAATCTTGAATTGAATAATTCTTGCCCAAGCCCGAACAGGATAAAAACTGATTAACAGGGCAAGCACTATCAACCAGTTACTATCATGCCCGGGATGAGGCAAGAAAAATAATTTAGCAATTATTATAAAAGAAGGAAAAAACAAACAAACTTAGAGAGACAAAAATACCGGGAGGGGACTAGGGTGGGGAAGGGGGGGGGTGTCGAAGATTAGATAATGATTTTTTTTTTTATATAGTGCGCATGAAGTAAAGTTTGCTCTTTGGTGTGTTATTTGATCCTTGGTGATTCATACCGTTCTGTCATTAGAGAAACAGAGTGATATTAGTGGTTATATGATGATAACACAATAATAATTTAGTTTTGTGTTTTATTAAAATATGCTTCTTATTCACGCATGTCTCTGGGTAGAGAATTTCCAAAATTTAGGGGCAGTAAATATAATAGTGTTTTGTGTGAGCACTGTACCGCGTTCTTGGTAAGTGGTAATGGTTAATTTGCCTGTAGGATACTGATTGATTTCATTATTTAGAGTAACCATGTTGCAAGCGCTTTGGGGCAATTCTGATTTTGTTTCGGAACATGAGTCTGCAAGGTTAAGTTTTATATAAGTCATGAACTTTTAAAACATTGTTAGAAAAAAAACAGTGTATCAGTATGGTGACGGAAATGGACGTTACTGATAACTCGCATAGCTTTTTTTCTGTAGTAATAAATTCTTTCTAATAAGTATGAAGCACTGTTTCCCCACGATAAATCCCGTAATTAGGTAAAGGTAATTTTTACTAAAGGTAGAGTGAGTGATAAGAACCTTTGAGGGAAAAGGTGGTATTTTAGCTTATTCATCATAACCTATTTCTTGAGATTATCTTACAAATTTTCAATTTGTGATTTCCATGTTAGTTTATGAGTCTATTATAGTACCTAAAAATTTAGTTTTCGGATACTTTTGTATTTAGTAGCATTATCCGATGCATTTGTAAATTAGGTCTGTGTGTTAATTCGGGGAAAAGTTGGAGTCTAATACATATTGTGAAGTTGTATTTCTTAGAATTTAGTAGATATAAATTATTGGGTTTGATCCACTTTGTAATCTGCCTTCAAGTTCTGTACTTATAGTATGTGTTATGTATATTGATGTGCTTAAGATAAATTTGTGTACGATACTGCGTACATAATACGGGGTACGAGCTATTAATTATTAGAGAGAGATTATATTGTATATCTTAGATGTAAATAATTAATGGAGAGAGGGTCGAGGATTGAGACCCCTGCTGGTACTATATTTGGCAAATATGATGTTATTGTTGAGTGTAGATGCATATTAGTAATAATACAAATTGTTGCCGTCTATAGATAGCTTCGAAACCGTTAAGAATAGATCCCTCGTACAAATGATGGGACATTAGTTTGTGTAGGTATAAAAATCATGGTCAATGGTTTCAAGGCTTTGTGAAAGTCTAATAACATACGCGATTGTATTGTGGTCGATTATCAGTGATTGGTAATTTTACTTTGATCACGTCAAGAGCGTGTGTTGTGTTTTGTTGTTTAAATGGATTTGTTAATATTATATTAAATTCGCTACGTCATGACATCTTAACATTGTATGTGCTGTGGAGAAAACTACGTTTTCTATATATTTTGGAGACATGATATGTTATGGTAACGATGTAAGCATTGTTTAGTAAGGATCAACAGACTTGTAATGATAAAGCGCACCTATTAAAATATGATTATTTTGGCTTAAGTTAATCATTTTTTTTTAGGATAAGACACCCGATGAGGTAATGGATATAGATTGCATATGTACTGTGAATGGTTCGACGATAGTCGGAATAATCTTTTTTAAGATAAAGTTATCACAAGCCGTCGTGCGCAGCTCGTGCACTTTACTCTGGAAGTTATGGACAAATATCTAAATTTCGTTTTCAAGTACAGGAGCAAAAAACAACTGAATTTTGGATTAGGTTTGTTAAGTAATCACTAAAATTTTTTGTCACATTATTTGGAATTACTTTAAGCCAAATTGTTCCTACATTTACAAAGTAGTCATTAAAAGAGATTTGCAATATTTTGCGATTATCGATGAATCTTTCATAACACTTGTATTTTGGAGACTGAGACATTCTTTTGTTGCCTATTCAAAACATTATTAATAATTTCAAGTGGTCTTAGCATCTTTGCTGCAGTTTATAAATTGTTGTTCAAAATATTTTTTCTTTCTCTTCGTAGTAAACTAACCAGCGTGTTTTTAATAATCAAGTATTTTGACCGTGAGGTATTAGTATGGTTTCGCTTTGTATTTGAGATAGAGATTATGTTTCCTATTAATTGACCTTAATAGATTCGGAGTTATCCAGGGTGATTTAGCATTTTTTTTCTGTTTCGGGATTGACTTTTGTCAGCGGGAAGGCATTGACATCATAAAGATATTATATTATTTTAGTCATAAATTCATCAATAAAGAATTGTCTACATCAGTGATATCATAATAGGACTAGACCAATTCACTATTATTAAGTATTGTATATCGATAAATAGCTCAATATTGTCATTACAAATGTTCCGTTTATAAGCGACTCCGGGTACAGACGTTGTGTTTTGAATCTTGAAGTCTGTTAAATATCCGGAAAATGGTCCGTTATATCAGAAACTACAATGCCCGCTTTGTCCAGCGGTGGATATATAGGTAAAAATATTATCAATTAAGGTTGATGAATGGTCTGCTATATGTGTTGGCGGTGGGCTTAGAGATGAGTGGTGTGAATGATGAAGTGGAGAAGGGTCCCACAAATTCATTGACAAAAAGCATCAGAGTTATAATTTAATAAATTAATGTTTAATCACGTCCATCAAAAAACAGTCTTTATCTTTTAGGGATGGATTGGAGAGTAGTATTTTTGTAATGCGATAGAGAAAGCCTCATTTTGATTGGAGTTGGGAGGCCGGTATATAATTCCAAGAACAATATTCTTTCTGTTATCAAAAACAATTTCTACAAATAATGATTCTATATATTCATATATATTTTGTACTGTACCTATCAGATGGTGTGCTTTGCCATCTCCTTTGCGGCTAAACGGTGTCAAGTTTGCATGTAAATATGTTTCAGTCAACAAAGGGGGTCACATATGAGTATCTTTGTATTCATTTTATATAAAATTTACTTTTAATTTAATTATTAATTGTTATTGGAATAAATACACATATTTTATTTTCTATCCTATAAGTTTGTATTCATTCATTCTTATCGGCTGCATAGCAAGTTGATATTTTAATCATCTTCTGATTACATGTACTGTAGGTTTGATATTTCCTCTATACATTTTGTTTCTTTATACAGACCTTTTGATTTTACAAGACATCTCAGCAATAAAGATAATCAACATGGTTCAGAATAAGAAGAGAATCAGTCCAAGCTGGCCAAGAGACAATATGAATGCAGGGAAGATCAGGAAGATGAGGTTGGACTAAATAGTGACTAAATATATGCTGATTTTTATCATGTCACATACAGGTTACTTTGGCTCATGAGCATAGGCCCTAATTGTCTTAAACTCCATATTTAGGATAGCTCTAATATCAAGCTTTCCATGGAAATTACCATTATTTGCATTATTCTTGCGACGGGGCTAATTTTAATATCTGATTTTGATGGAAATTGGCATTTTTGTTAAAACAACATCTCACACCACTACATCTCAAATTATCAGGTCAATCCTGTAAAGGATTTGTGAGATAGGGCTGAAAGGGGCTATTTACATGTATACCGAAGGTTGTATTTTGAAAACTACATTGTACTGGGTCAAATTACACATAATTTGTATTTTTGAGAAACAGAATTTAACAAAGCTTTCAAATCTGTTATCACTATAAAGCTGGCTACTTAAGTGAGAGCTCAATAATGGTATCGTTTACCTATAATTTATTACCATAATGTTTTATCCTAAACACTATTGTTATAATAACAATATTACATGTAGAGTACATGGAATATTTTTTTCTGCAACTCTTCTTAATTGTTTTGTTATAAAATAATTGTACTTGCCATGGGCATCTCATTATGTTTATTTTTATGAAACATGTTGTGATGCATTGTTCACACAAAGGCGATTTGAAAGTATGAGTCTTCACAATCAGATGAATAAGAAACACCAGAATATCAATGAATTATTGAGAAAATGGATATAGGTGACACAGTCTTTACTATTATGTGCAGTTGCCGAGAGTGATCAGAGTAGAGCATGAAGCTGGGACCCATATGTTTTGGTAATTACATGATCTTTCAATTTTTTTTTTATTGGAGTTATGATTGGACAAAAGATTAAAGATGGGTGTATGATTAAACACATAACACTTGCAAAGTGAGATCTAATCATCATTATAGATGTGCAAAATATTACTGTAAATATATAGTTAAAACTATTTCCCAGCTTCAAGATGTTTATATATTTGAAAGGTGAGGATCTGTCTTAGGATAGACATTCATCTATGTAACATTCGAATTTATTTTTGTAGAGATAATGAAGGTAATTTTGTGTTTTGATGTACAGTCAACTTCTGTTTTTACAAGATGTTTTGGAACATCCCATTTGCTTTCTTTTACTGCAAAAAGCACATAGAAACATATAAACATGTGTGATAGAATCACCTCGATATTATGAAATCTTGTTAGATGTATAACCTTGCTCATTATAATGAGAGTTGACTGTATTTTCATAGTATACCGTTAAGGGACAGAGTTAGCATTTAAATGGAGCTACATTACTTGAATGTGTTTGATATTTGTCAAATCAGAGTTTTGTGTAAGATGTGTCAGATAGGGATATATAAGCGTCATATAAAGCGACAACAAAATCCGGAAAGGAAACATATGCTTTAACCTGTTGATCACACCAATATTTCTTGATATCAATCTACATATATAGTCAATATGAAATTTCCATGATAGTCTATCATCAATAAAAATTCCAAGAAACTTAGTAAAATGAACTTTTTGAAGAACTTTACCATCAATTTGTATAGGGCCCGGAAGAAAATTAATGGAATTACTAAAAATCATGTAATGCGTTTTGTCGATGTGAAGTGACAGTTTATTAGCTCTTATCCAGTCTTGTACATTAAACAATTCCGAATTGATTCTGTCAAGGAGAATTTGAGGATCACGTTCAGAAAGAAAAATATTAGAGTCATCGGCAAAAGTAATAAATGATAAGATATCAAAGAAGATATTTTGAAATCATTAAGGTTCAAAATAAAAAGGAGCGGTCCTAAAAGAGAGCCTTGCGGTACGCCACATCTAATAGTTTTTGTGACGATATTATATCATTAATGCAAGTAAATTGTTTTCTTTCTGTCAGGTAGTTCCTGAACCACTCCAAGGCTTCCTCTGATGCCTATAATGGGAAGTTTAAAAATAATAAGATTTCGTGGTCGATGGTATCGAAGGCCTGGAAGAGTCCAGGATCAAACCTTATAGTATGAGAGTGGATTATGGCGAATTGCCATGAATTATTTGGTCAAT
>CALNVZ010000694.1:12733-26280 GCA_940671915.1 Paracentrotus lividus
GTGCAGAGGCCCTGGTGCATTCTTCTTTAACGCGGTGTTAAAAGAATGCTACTGGCCAGGATATCCTTCATTGGATTAACTGGAAGCTTCAGGATGGTAAGTAACACACTTTGATCTTCTTAATTGTGTAATTGTGTCAGTTTCAAGGTTAAGTTTAGGAATGAAAGTATGACACATAGCCATAGCTTCATACGTTAAAAAATAATTATCGTCCCCTTCCCTCGGGCCATTAATTAAATGACATTTCAGCCCTTATTTCTAAGATTTTCAAGATTCAAGATTACTTTATTGATTTTCTTTTCAGTTTTCAAGTTAACAGAATTAAATATCAAATTTACACATCCAGTATTGTAACATAAATATTTTTGTTCAAAAGTAACAGAGAAACAATTATAAAGAAAATTCAGGAACCAGCAAGAAGCAAAAGCCTTTTGTAGGGCGCTGGTCCTTTAATATAAAATAGAATACAGATAAGCAATGTTTATTATTATTTTTTTTTTTAACTGAATATTCATGAAATAATTCATATTTATAATAATTCTTTATTGAATATTCTTTGCCCAAGCCCAACACGATAAAAACCTGATTAACAGGGCAGCAACTATAACCAGTTACTATATGCCGGGATGAGGCGGAAGAAAATAATATTACAATTTATGTATACAAAGAAGGAAAAAACAACAACTTAGAGGCAACAAAATCCCGGGAGGGGACTAGGGTGGGATGGGGGGGGTGTCGAAGATTTAGATAATGATTTTTTTTATTTATAGTTGGCATTGAAAGTTAATAGTTTGCTTTTGGTGTTATTTGATCCTTGTGATATCCTGTCTGTTCATTAGAGAACAGAGTGATATTATAGTGTTATATGATGCATAACATAATATTTTAAGTTTGTGTTTTAATTAAAATATGCTTCTACTCACGGCATTGTCTCTGCGGTTTAGAGATTCCAAATTTGGGGCAAGTAATATAAAAGTGTTTTGTGTTGAGCACTGTTACGCTTCTTGGTAAGTGGTAATGGTTAATTTGCCGGTAGGATACATGATGTATTTCATTTATTAGGTAACTGTGTTGCCAAGCGCTTGGGGCAATTCTCTGATTTGTTTCTGGACATGAGTTATGCAGGTTTAAGTTATATAAGTCTCATGAACTTTTAACATTTGTTTAGAAAAAAAACAGTGTATCAGTATGGTGAGCGGAAATGGACGTTACTGATACTCGCACTAGCTTTTTCTTTGTAGTAATAAATTTCTTTCTATAAGTATGAGCACTGTTTCCCCACGATAAATCCCGTAATTAAGGTAAGGGTATACTAAGGGTAGAGTAAAGTGTAATAAGAACCTTTGAGGTAAAAGTTGTATTTTACGCTTATTCATCTATACCTATATTTCTTGAGATTATCTTAACAATTATTTTCCAATTGTGATTATTCCATGTTGTTTATCATGCTTTATAGTACCTAAAAATTTAGTTTTCGATACTTTTGTATTTTGTACATATCCTGTAAATTGGTTGCGTGGTTAATTCCGGAAATTGAGCTAATAACATTAAAATTAGGTTTTTTCTAGATTTAGTGAAATTTATTGCTTGATCCACTTTGAACTGCTTCAAAGGTTCTTGGTATTTTACTAAGTTACTACGTGTCTATGTTTTTTGTGTGTAAAATAAACTTTGTGTCGTCTGCGTACATAATTCGGGCGTATATTAAATTGGTAAGATTTATGTAAGTATTGATGTAAATAATAAAAAGAGTGAGTCCGAGGGTTGACCCCTTGCGTTACTCCACTATATGATATTTTGAGTATTAGATGGCATATTTATCAATATAACAAAATTGTTGCGTCCATATAAATTATAGCTTTTCGAAACCGTTAAGAATGATCCCCGTTCCTTATAATGTGTTAGTTGGTGTAGTAAAAAATCTTGTCAATGGTTTCAAAGGGCTTTTGAGAAAGTCATTAATAACCGGATTGTATTGAGTTTCGGATTACCAGCGATTTGGTGTAATTTTTATTTATCAACGTTCACGAGAGCGTGTGTTGTGTTTTTGTTTTTTTCCTAAACCCAATTTGGATTCGTTGTTAAATATTGTTATCATCCAGAATTTTGTTTGTGCGGTTAAAACTATTTTTCTAATATTTTGGGAGAAACTGTTAGTTGGTCTGTCAATTGTTAATGATAAAGCGTCACCCTTTTTAAAACTGGAATTATTTTGGCTAATTTTCATTTTTTTTTAGGAAAGACACCCGAGGTCATGGATAGATTGCATATGTATGTGAATGGTTCGACGATAGTTCGGAATAATCTTTTTTAGAGTAAAGTTATCAAGCGTCGTGGCGCAGCTACGTTTACTCTGGAAGTTATGGCAATATCTAAAATTTCGTTTTCAAGTACAGGAGCAAAAACAATGAATTTGGATTACGGTTTGTTAAGTAATCACTAAATTTTTTGTCACAATTTGGAATTACTTTAGCCAAATTTGGTCCTACTTTTACAAAGTAGTCATTAAAAGAATTTGCAATATTTTGCGGATTATCGATGATCTTTCCATTAACCTGTATTTTGGAGACTGAGACATTCTTTTTTTGCCTATTCAAAACATTATTAATAAATTTTTCAAGTGGTCTTTAGCATCTTTGCTGCAGTTATATAATTGTTGTTCCAAATATTTTTTCTTTTCTCTTCGTAGTAAATTACCAGCGTGTTTTTATAATTCAAGTATTTTGACCGTGAGGTATTAGATGGTTTCGCTTTGTATTTGGATAGAGATTATGTTTCCTATTAATTGACTTATAGATTCGGAGTTATCCAGGTTGATTTAGCATTTTTTTTTTCTGTTTCGGGGATTGACTTTTGTCAGGGGAAGGCATTGATCATATAAAGTATATTTTTAGTCCATAAATTCATCAAAGGAATTGTCTACATCAGTGATATCATAAAGACTAGACCAACTATATTATTTAAGATTATCGATAAATAGCTCAATATTGTCATTACAAATGTTCCGTTTTATAAGCGACTCCGGGTACAGACGTTGTGTTTTGATCTTGAAGTCTGTAAATATCGGAAAATGGTCCGTTATATCAGAAACTACAATGCCCGCTTCCAGCGGTGATATATATTGGTAAAAATATTATCAATTAAGGTGATGAATGGTCTGCTTCGGGTGGGCTTAGAGAGACGTGGTGTGAATGATGAATGTGAGAGAGGGTCCCACAATTCATTTGAGCAAAAGCATCAGAGTTATAATTTATAATTTAATGTTTACATCACCCATCAAAAAAAAACAAGTCTTGTAATCTTTTAGGGATGGATTGGAGAGTATATTTTTAATGCGCTAAGGAAAGTCATTTTGAATTGGAGTTGGGAGGCCGGTATTATAATTCCAAGAAGCAATATTCTTTTTGTTATCAAAACAAATTTCTACAATAATGATTCTTATATATTCATATATATTTTGTATGTACCTATCAGTATGGGTGCTTTGCCATTCGTCCTTTTGCGGCCTAAACGGTTTCAAGTTTGCATGTAAATATGTTTCAGTCAACAAAGGGGTCCCATATGAGTATCTTTGTATTCATTTATTATAAAATTTACTTTTATTTAATTATTAATTGTTATTGGAATAAATACACATATTTTATTTTCTATCCTATAAGTTTGTATTCATTCATTCTTATCGGCTGCATAGCAAGTTGATATTTATCATCTTCTGATTACATTGTACTGTAGGTTTGATATTTCTCTCTATACATTTTGTTTCTTTATACAGACCTTTTGATTTTACAAGACATCTCAGCAATAAAGATAATCAACTGGTCAGAATAAGAAGAGAAATCAGTTCCAAGCTGGCAAGAGACAATATGAATGCACGGAAGATCAGGAAGATGAGGTTGGACTAAATAGTGACTTAAATATATGCTGATTTTTATCATGTCACATATACAGGTTTACTTTGGCTCCATGAGCATAGGCCCTAATTGTCTTAAACTTCCATATTTAGGGATAGCTCTATATCAAAGCTTTCCATGATAATTACCATTATTTTGCTTACTTATTCTTGCGACGGGGCTAATTTTAATATCTGATTTGATGGAAATTGTCTTTTGTTAAAACAACATCTCAACACTAACTATCTCAAATTATCAGTCGTCATCTGTAAAGGATTTGTGGAGATAGGCTGAAGGGCTATTTACATGTATACCGCCGATGAAGGAAATACACCCTCTAAGATTGGTTATATTCTTTGATAATATAGCTACATCTGTACTGTTGGTCAACCTCCCTTACCTCTATGTCAATAATGACTGAATAATAAATAATGTGATGTAACAAGTCTTATTCAAATAATAACTGTTGTCAACTATTGAAAATAGCTCAGTCAGACGTTATTGCGTGCTCGCACCGGCTCGTCTACCACGAGTGAGATGGTATCGTCCTTTTACCTATAAATTATTACCAGGGATGATATATATCACTTACAACGAGTCTCTCGTAGGTAGTGATGTCAATAGAAAGTAAACTAACTCCATTAACTCGGTGGGATACGGAGGGGTAATGGCGGGTGAGATGAATTTTTTCGTGTCATACTCTTTTCTGTTAAAGTGTTTTGGCTTTATACTAAGCATATATTGCATACCGTCCTCGCAACTTGCACTCCTCCTGCATGATAGATGTGTTTACTTGGTGTAGTGCCCTCACTTGGTTTAGATTGATGCCATTAGTTGCACACAGATACAGAGAGCGATTTTCGCATGAGTTAATGAGTTGTTCAACTCAATCAGTTCAATGAACATAATAGAAGATATACAAGAACACATATAGCTCCCTAGTAAAAAGTGTTTGGAGAAAAATGGAATTAGGAGTGCTGACACAGTCAATTTGATCTCATATGGTGCGTTGCCTTGAGACGTGATTGCTCGAACGTAACCTTGTAGCGCTGAAGCTAACTCCACTCACTCCGATATTTTATCGGGGTCCAACTTAATAAACATTCGATCTTTCAATTTATTTAATAATTGGAGATATAATTGATGATATTGGAACAAAATGAAATATGAGAGTATATGTTGCTCGATTGGAGAACTCTCTCACCGCTTGTCTCAAAGTGCATGTTGATTTCTAATCATTCATTATAATTGTCGCTCAATTAATATTACTTGTAACATATATAGTTGTACTAGTGAGTTCTATATCCTCAGGCGCATCATTTCAAAAAGATGTGGTGGGTGTATAATGTATGAGAAGATATATATGAGGAATCTGTCTATAGAGTAGAGGATTTTACATCTCGGTAGACACTTCCGAACTATATTATATTTTTAGCTTGTCGAGTTATTAAATGTAATAGCCATGAAGGTAAGACTCTCATTGATGATTAATTGATAATAGAATAATCAGATCGCTTAATACATAGTTTTAGTACAAGATGTTATATTGAACATCACCATATATTGCATTGTCCTATTTATGCAAAATTGCCCATGTAGAAATATATCAATACTAACCTGTGATGTATATTCTCTTAGTATACCAATCATACTCAACGATTGATACGAAATATGTCTGCTCCTCGCTCGTAACTCTAACTTGCTCTCCTACACCTGAGGCTTCGACTGTGGATTCACTCAGCTCGTTCCCGACATACTACGTTTAATAGGGACAGTATCGTTAGCCATTTAATATTGGAAAGCATGACATCTAGAAGATTTTGAAATATATTTGGTCATCAGGATAGTTTTGTGTGAGTAAGTATGTCGTCAGAATGGTGGAATATATGTAAGCGTCAATATAAGTCTCAGACAACAAAATCTCGAAGGAAATATTTGCTATCTATCCTTGCTGATTCGCACTCCTCAAAATTTCTTGACTATTCAATCTTATGGTCATGATTATCAACCAGTATCACGCATCCGGAACACCTATGCATAACTTTCCTCTGTCCCAAACACTATTAGTCGCTCCTATTCCTGATTCATCAATAATACATTACAAGAAGTATCTTAGGTATGAAAGCTGTGCTTTAATGCTCCCTCTGAAAGTTTTGTATGATGTGAGCTCTCGGTAGAAAGGTAAATGTAATGAATACTGGTTAGAAATCAATGTCACTGCGTTTTGTCGATGCTGATTATAAGCTGACAAGTTTATTCTCGCTATTATCCTAGTCTTGTACATTAAACAATCTCCTGAATTGGATCTGTTCAATGGAGATTGTGAGGTTATCACGTTCTACGCAAATGAAAATATTAGAGTTCATTCGGCAAAGTATAATATTGATAAGATATCATGATAAGATTTTTGAAATCTTTACCGGTTACAAAATAAAAAAGGAGCTCGGTCCTAATATGAGAGCCTTCGGTACTGCCCACATCTAATGTTTTTTTGTGACGATTTCATGATCATTATGCAAGTACATTGTTTTCTTTCTGTCATTGTAGTTCTGAACTACTACTCAAGGCTTCCCTCTGATGGCCATAAATGGGATACGTTTAAATAATATCGATTTCGGGTTCGATGTTTCTGTATCGAAGTCTTGGAAGAAGCTCAAGGAACAAAACCTTTAATTATTGAGGTAGTGTTATCGATTGCTTCATGAATATGTTCGCCGTCAACAAGAACTATCATCGCAGTTGATTGTGCCATGCATTTTTCGCGAAAACCCATCACTTGATTATCGGATAATTATTTTAAAATTAGAGAGAAATTGAATTACGCCGAGAATAAACGAAGTTTTTTTTTCTTTATTAATTTTTGAAATATGAAGTAAGCAGAGATAATGGTCTATAATTTCCTCGATCATGACGGTCGCCTTTTTAAAGACTTGGGATTCATTTTTAGCTATTTTTCACTTTTGGTAGGGACTATTTCCAGTCAATAATGTATGTTTTTATTTTTACGTTGTGTGAGTTTGTGCTATTTTTTTTCTTCGCGGTAACATTCTGTTTATAATATTTCTTCTTTTCAAGAGAAGTTTAGTTTGCCATCCAATACCAGTTCCTGTCTTTTTTATCTTAAGGTTATGGTATAATGTTATAATTTCTTCATCAGGTGTTGTGAATAAGGGGGTTTAAAAACAAATATAAAATATCTTGCGCATTTGGTCGATCTAAGCTGAATAAAAGGGTCGATTTAGAGGGGTTGTCCTTGTGCAAGGTTTCTTCTTGGTGGGCGATGTTGACAAAGAATCTCTTAATTGTTTTCGGCTAATTTCTCATTGGGTCTTGCAGTAGTTGTGACGTCTATCTCAACCTCGATTTCTGATATATCGGTTGTGAGCTCTTTATGATTAGTACATTATTTATTCAGTTTCCATTGTATTTTGGAGTCATTTTCTGTTTTTGTTTCATATTGTTTGGAGAAATTACTCTTTTTTAGCTAAACGTAAAGTGAGTAATATTTTTTGTACGTTTTGTAGTCTTTAGTTGTTTCTGTAGGATTAGCTTTGACTCCAAATTAGAATAAACTATTTTTCCTTATTATATTGGCGTTTAAAAGGGATGCGAAATCACAGCGGAGCGCGGAATCTTTTTATCATTAGACTTATTGTTTTATGAACGTTCCAGGCATATCTTTTATCCAGACAATTATTCAATCTTGTTCAGAAATATCAATGCGTGTTAGCATCGTTAGAATTTTTTAAAACATTATTGTCCAATTTGACTTTGTTCTTAAACTTTTTCTTTTAATTTGTTCGACTATCTGATCCTACTCATGTTACTCTCGGGAACTTCTATCTAAATAATTTTTCGGCTTTAGAGGTTTTAATGTGTGGTATGAACTGATTAAATTTGTGAAAGTTCCGGTCATAAGATCTGAATTAATGTTATACCATGAACTAGCAAACTCAATAGAATTTGAAAAATATGGTTCTAATTACGTGACATGTGACTGAATAGTTTATTCGATGTTGGCTTGTGATTAGGTGCTCAGTATATGAACTGTGACAAATGATTATCCTACGAAGTGTCCTGACAAAAAATTATTCAGAGTGCAGGATTGATATTTTCAATTCGCCCATAAGAAACAGTGTTTGTGTGTATGTCATTAGAATTAGAATCTTTTGTTTGTTTGCTGCTATAAATCTAAATGGTTCGGAATGAGTGAGGTTCGGTTTAATCTACTCGTTGATCTATGTTTTCTCTGATTTGCTCGTGCTTTTTCTTTCTTGTAAGATTGCTTGTGAGTATATCTAATTCAACACAACATGCGATTTTCCATTGTCATTTGGTTTCATGCTTGATAATACATCTCGAGGTAGTAATGTTCATAATATCTATCAGATAGTAGTTGGGAAGATGCTGTTCTGCCTGTTATACTTCAGCCGGCTGGCTTATACAGACTTCTATCATGAGCTCGTTTAGAATAATTTTGAGTTTTCTGAATTAGTGATCGGTAAGACCTTCAAATCAGATATTGAAATACCCAGCAATATGAAATTCGCTCTATGCTCATTCTTTGCATATTCTCGATCGTGTTTACGCAGGATGAAACCAGCATGAAATCTGAACATCGCGAAATGTATCTCATTGTCTTACTCCACAAGCCTATATTGTGCAGTATATTCGATTAATGTTTTTGCTTTGCAAAACTTATTAGGTATTTCATTTATTGAAGTGTTAATAGACGAAAGTTCTTCAAAGGTAATTTACATCGAAATTGAATTAATAGTAGACACTTAGAAATTTAGCTCTTCCATGAAAGTAACCTATTATTCATATTATAAATGATAAATAAAATGGTAAGTGACATAAAAGATAATCATAATAATCTTTATTTCAATCTCCTTCAACCGTATGCCAATTTAAGCCGTATGCCGATGTTTGCTAGGCGGGGGGCGCTTGTATATTAATTTAAATTCAGGAGTGGCTTCCATAAGTTTAGATTGCAAATTTAGCTGTCACAGGGGATTTAATATGAACGTTGGATCAGCTATATGTCTGGCATTCGGTTATCACAGGAATTAAAGAAAGAGAAAATAGCATCCTCCTGTAAGGAGGTAAAAGGAAACAATTACTCATTGCAGCCATGGCATCTTCAAAGGATCATCAAGCACGTTCCCTAAGTATGCTAAACAAAGAGGATCATTGGTGGAATGTGAGACACGTAGCAATAAGAAAAAGTACAAAGAGTATCTGATCAGGTCAGAAGAAGAAGAGCGATAAGAATAAGAAAAACATACAAAAAAAAAAAGAACATAAACAAATGGAAATGAAAAATAAAAATGAGAGATGAAATTAATAGCTTTCAATTGGTCATCTGTTGGTGACAAGAAATTCTCATCGTTAATCATTTTCATGAAAATAAAATGCAATAAAAGGCAACCAAATCCTTATTCCGAAATTATCTTACGTCACAATTATAACAAAAATAAAGTCATTTAAATGATAACATGACTACATATTTAGCTCAGTCACATTTAACTAACTACGGGGGAAAAAAAAGAAAAAAATACATGTGAGTTCATGTTTGCTGCTGTGTTAAATATATTAAAAGAAATTAAAATGCAGTACATTCATTACATTGGGGGGTCTTTGGCCATCAAAGAGGTCATCATGTATCTGCCATAGGGGTAGTGCTCTGTTTCGATTTGTTTTTTGACTGATATTTCAAGATCTGATATTATACGCAAATAATCTTGTTGTAGGGACTTTCTACAATATGATTTTTTTTTTTCTCTCATGTTGTTCCCACCTCCTTTTTTTTAAAAACTTCACTCTGTCTACATACCATTCTCTTTCAGCACATATTCACATCTTTCACACCGAGGAAATGTCTATTCCCCAAAATAAATAAATAATTCCCTGCTTTGAATGTTAGTTGAAGAGTTCTTTATGATAAGTAGAAATCATTTCTTTATAATTAAATGAGAAAATGGAAATAATGGAAAATGGAAACCAGTATGAACTAAAAGTTTGATGATGTCTTATTACTTTTAATGGCATAGTATAAGTGAAAACACTGTGCTGACCCTAGGCGTGTTTCAACCAATTTCGTGGAGGAACAACTGGAACATATTCTTTAAGAATATGTTCCAGTTGTTCCTCCACGAAATATCTTCTTAAAGAAGATATGGAAGCATTACAAGTTTAAAAATCGTCTTGACCTATTTAGAGGGGTTGGCCCAACTAACCAACTGGCTCAACTAGAGATCTCCAGTATACGTTCCAGTTTTGTGAAAAGGGTCTAAAAAGATGGGAAAGACTGATGCTATAGTCACACAGACGCTTATACGTTTAGTTATGTTTCGATGATTTATCCGTATTTCATCTTTTACTCTATCACTTTTATCTTTGTCTTATTGGATGAACAAAATTTGAATTATAACTAATAATGTACATATATCTCAAACATGTATTTCTGACAGTTTTCATTTTGAATGATGTATTATGATGTTAAAAGTTATTTGTTATGTATAATTATACACAATCAGCACACCTCTAAAAGCCCAAGCAGTGAGTTGGTTTAATCTTCATTAATACGTAGCTTCATTGATACAAACTCCCTTCTCTATTCTTCTCTTTATCTTAACTGCTCTCAGGTTATTGTTCGCACCCTATTGTGTTTATCTCTTTCATGTAGCCGCTTTATAATGCACTTCCTGCAGGCCCGTAACCAGGGGGGGTTCGGGGGGTTCGAACGAACCCCCCCGCAGGCGGGGTAGGCGTCCGGCTTGACCAAAAAAAAAAAAAAAAAGAGAGAAAGAGAGAAAGAAAAGGCAAAGGAAAGGGAAAAGGACGAACCCCTTCATTGCAAAATGCTCTGCATTGAATAACAACACATTTACTAAGGGGGTACCCCCCCCCCTGGAAGCAGGGGTCCGCTTGACCCCCAAAAAGGGAAAACCCTACTTTTTCGAAAATGCTGCAGATACGAAACGCAGCTTTAAAAATTGGGTGTTAATTTTTTTTTAAGTCACGATCATCATGATCATAAAGTTTAAGGTCGGTTGGACAATCGGGACCATCGTCTGATCGTCCATTTTTTTTTTCTCCTTTTACCCCCCTGTTTTTCTTTTTTTTTTTTCTTTCTTTTGTTTTTGTTTTTTGTTGTTGTTTTTTTTGGGGGGCCGCTTCGGCCCCGGATCCGTGCTTGTGTACGAATGCGTTTTTGGAATAGTAAAAAAACACCACGGCCATCACAAAAAGGTATATATATAGTCTGTGTATAGAACCTTTTTCACTAGAGATTTGCTGCCCATGTTTAAATACTCTAAAGGGCGCTATCTTCATTTTAAAGAGAAAATATAATTTTCATATTTGTTATATATACGCGCGTCTTATTTCTATTTAAAGGGAGTTGATCATCAGCTCGTGAGAATTAAAACAAAGAATATAGGGCAAGATGTGTGGAAAAAACCAAGCTTCATTTCAATATACGGAAAATTTCTGGCCTGCGCTTCGCGCTTCGCAACGTTAACCCTTGATTACCGACACAATCACTGATTCTTGATGCCAGATATACGAAGTGATTGTGGCCCTTTTTTGTGTGTTTCGCTTCGCGTTAAGCAGTTTTTTTTTTTAAAGAGGTGACGCTTGTGAAAATTAAAAACGATCAAATAATGGGACACATATGTGTGAAAAAATTATTCTCATGTTTTATAAGGAAAATTTCGGTTTCGCGCTTCGGGCTCCCGAAGTTACCCTTTGATACGACCCATTCAATGATTGTTTGAGACCATATAATATTATAATACAAGTAATAACAAGTTATTGTTTTTCCGCTCTCTGTCAATGCTGCGAATTTTATAAGGGAGGCGGTCATCAGCTCTAAAGGAATTAGACAAAAATACGTAAACTAAGAGACAAAAGTAGTGTAAAATAACACTACATTTAGGTTTAAGAAAGCCAAATTTTCGGCTCGCGCTTCGCGCTCGAAGGACTCTTCAGAAAGCCATTAAATTATTCCTGAACCGTCAAAATTGAAGTGATGCGATATAATTTTTTAGATGTCGCTTCGCGCTGCGAGCAATTCATTTTTGCTTAAAAGGAGGTTATCGTCACCTTTTCAACAAAAAAAAATTATAAACAAACAAAATAAGAGGAAAATATGCGTAAAACATATACATGCTTAGATCTTTATAAGCAAAATTTTGCTCGCGCCGAAAAAAAAAGGTCCACTTCTTCAGGTTTACCCGGCGTAATATGTTACGGGCCTGTCTGCCCGGTCAACCCTCAAGCCAGCGTTTATGTTTGCACTTTTACATCTCACAGTGCAACGTCAGAACAATAGGGCTATCGAAACGCATCTTCTAGTGGAAGTATAGATCTTATGAACATTGATCGAAATAAAATATATTATAAAGTTGAAATAGAAATTTTTCAAAACGTACGGTTAACCGCGTAAAATTGCCTTTCAGGCATTAAGAAGCGATCGGGACGGGGGGGGGTGGGGGGGGAGGGGGGTAATTCCATTGCAAAATATTCAGGGATAGGATTTATCGGAAATTAGACACTGATTTATTTCAATTCATTCAAATTCATTCGCTTCCATCGTGTCATCCAAGGTCGGAAATACTTTTCTTCGCGCTATAGCTGAACCATGATGGTTTGCTCCGGCTTTAATTTCTTGAATATGTTTGTCCTTGCTTTTACTGTTCGGGACCCTGATTGTATCTTGGACATTTTCCCAACCACCCACGTGGACTTTTTTCCAATTTTTTTTGTCAACCCCCATGATGCCCATTTTTATAATTTTTTCTCATTTTGGGGCCCCTTTTTGTTTTCCCGGCTAAGCAAGCCCCCCTCGGTCCTACCCCCAGGAAATGCGTCTGAGAAGTATTGTTTATATTGTTCTTTAAGTTAAATCCAGATTCATAGGGACAGGCTTATGTCTCTTGTCTAGGGGAGGGGTTGAAGTAAAAAGCGAGACTGGTGAAAATTCGGAATATTTTATTCCATCTTTATGCTTAAAAACAAAAGAAATGAAAAACCACCTTTAACCCTTAAATATCATCATTTTCCCCTTAAATTCTGGTTAGCCTTGATGACAAGGCTGTAAATTGTCATTATTGATAACATTTTGTTTTGATTTATGTTTGGTTGAGATTTTACAATACATTTTAGGGAAGATAAAAATTTCCATGGTGCAAAAATGAATAAAATGAATGTTGAACCCCAATCAAAATAAATTTTGACCCCTCCCCTAGACAAAAGAGTCGAGCCTGTAACCAAAAATCTAGATTTAATTTAAAGAACATTAACAAATCTCCACCTCAGACGTGTTTCCTTGGGATAGGACTGAGGGGGCCTTGGTGGGTCGCGTGAACAAAAAAGTGTCCCAAAAATAAGAAAAAAATGACGAAAATGGCCATCTTCTGGGGGTGACAAACTTTTTTGAAGGAAAATCCCCGGGAAGGGTTGAGGGAATGTCCAGGATATACCCAGGATCCCAAAAAGTGAAAGCGGTGACAAACACATTCAAGAAATTAATAACGGAGCAACATAATGTCGCTTGAGCCAGAAAAAAATATTCCATCTTTATGACGAACAGTGTAGGATGATTCGAAAATGATTTTGCAAATTTTACACACAGTGACATTCTCCTCTAGC
>CALNVZ010000698.1:11317-53974 GCA_940671915.1 Paracentrotus lividus
CTACATTAATATTTATAAATTAAAAACAGTTTAAGACATATTAAAATAGACGTGAAATGTATGGAAGAATCATTTTAATCAATCAAGAATGATCAAATATTAATAATTTAGTATCATAGTTATTATCTATTCAGCAATAAAATTGATTAATATACAGTCACAAGTTATGGTGTGCTGGAGGTGGGTGGGGTGATGCAGGTGATGTGTGTGTCAGATAGGAGTGTTCGGCTAGAGGTATCGAGTGCGATACTGAATTTTCCTCTCTCTATTTTTAAAACTTTGTTGTCTCAAACTTGTCTCGGTCCAAAATGTAATCATCGGAAATATGGATAATATTTGCAGCATATTATACTAGTAAAATTTCTTGAAGCATTAAATTTCATGGTATATGGATTTAGGCAACTATATTCTCAATATAATGAGCTCCGTGTTTAAACTATAGCCGTCAAGTCTAATTTCTATTTTATAAATTCGATTGAACTATTGGTCCATGTCTTTTTTTTCTCCTTCATATTACATGAAACATACATTCTGTGCAAAAAAAAAAAAAAAAAAAAAAAAAAAAAAAAAAAAAAAAAAAAAAAAAAAAAAAAAAATGGTACAGTCGGGGAAAAAATATTTAGGTATGAAATCTTCTCAAATGATGTGTGAATGTGGTACCAACTCAAAGCCAAACGATGCTTCTCCCTGATGCACATTGTTTTGTACAATTTGCTTTTGTAAAACAAAAGTTATGCTAAATTACATACATCTATTGTCTCGGTGTGCTGAATTCATGGCTATTATGTGCGAAACCCATAGAGAAGCATGCACAAAGTACATTTTTTTTCTTCATCATAGAAAAATAGTCATATCTCAAGATCTATACAGCAACAAATAGGATGAAAAAAATTGCAGAAGAAGGCCTGATTTTCCTATTTGATGGAAACATCAAACACTTTTAGAATGTGATTTATTTTCATACTTAAAAAAATGTTTTCCAACTGTACCATTATTATTTGACACAGACTGTAAGCCTATACTCTAACCGAAATACAGAAATGAATACAAACTACATTGGTTATTGCTTTATCCGGAAGTCTAATATGGCTACCGTGCAAGGTTGATTACTCATGCTTGTTCTACATTTTCAGATCATATTGCACAGTCCCACTGATTTTCGAAAAGGCAAAACTGGACAAAAAGAAATAATAATTCCAAATTTTCGTACACAAACAGGGGGAAGGGGTGACAGTAAGGCCAGTATCATCGGAACATCCTCCAGCTATACACATTCCATAATGATTTTTGTCATTTAATGTAAAGGGCATTTATTATTTAAAAGTACTCCCTCATCTGAAGCCAATATAGATTAACACTAAATTTGTAGAATACTGATTTGATTTTAATCTCAGATGACATTGTTATTATGATGTGAACTATCTATTCATTTGACTGACCAGTGACCAATCAGAATTGTTCTTTCAAATTTTAAATTGATCGTAATGATTTGTATTCTATTTGTGTCTCGATCGGTCTCTAAATCATTATTTAAAGGCCTACAGCCATCTTGGGCAATTCCACGATTACGGTTGTCCTTAAATCGGATGAGTCTTTGAAACTATATATCATATTTTTTTAGTTCAATTATTTGAGATCTCAAACCATCTTTGAAAAAGGGTACATGAACTGTAAAAAGAAAGATATTACTTAAAAGCGTTTCTGTTATATATTTTTAAAAAAAATGTTAATTGAAGGGATTTTTTCTTTTTTTCACATAACATAGGTCTATAGACTTTATCATAAACAGAATATTTATCATGAAATCACAAAGTAATACCGAAAATTAAACCATACTATAGCGAATAAACTTTTATCATTCAAACATAAACTATTCGAGCCGCCATGCATCTAATCTATTCCAAGTAAATTGCAGAAAATGACCTGCTAATTAAAGCCTAACAGAAACGTTAAAAACCGTGCTTTTGAGCTGTGAACTAGCAAAAAAGCTCTTTAAACATTTTGCTGGAATATGTCCCATGACATACTTAAGTAGGAATATGTATTCTTAAGTATGTAGACTTAATTATTCTATTTTAAATATTTACTTCAGGAGACATGTTTTGACATGGTTGTGACTAAAAAGGATGGTGTAGAAGGAAAATCTAAATATTGAAAATTATTTGAATGTAATTTTATCAATCGTGGAATTGCCCCTATACTAATGTTCTAGTAGCTCTGGGTAAGGAGAATCAGTGTAATATAAATGCCATATTAAAGCCCACCGCACACCCTTTCACCAATTGTAAATTAGAGTTTGAAAAAAGAAAAAAAAAATAAACAAAACCAAAACAAAACAAAACAAAACCATGACGTTCATTCATAGCTCAAAAAGTTCAATACAATAAAATAATTTATCTATTATTAAGGATTTTTGAATAACTTTAATTGGTAAAATATTGTTGTTTTCCTTTTTACTGCTTAAGTGTGTTAAAATGTGCTAAAATAGATATTGAACTGCTATTTAACCTTTCATTGCAGTGTTTCTCAGGGCCGGCGGAGACGGGGGGGCCTGGGGGGGCCGGGCCCCCCCACTTTTTTGCCAAAAAATTTAATATTTTCTAAGGGAAAAAAGGGAAAAAAAGAAAAAGAAGAACGGGAAGGAGAGGCAAAGTGTGTTTAAAATACATTACCTTCGGGTTCATTAGAAGCCATTTTTTTTTTCCTGCTCGCGCATCGCGCTCGCAAAGAATTAAGTTCTCTTCATAAGGCACATTGACTGATCCCTTATGTCCCATATTAGTAAAGTTATGTAAATTTTTCTACTCGCACTTGGCCCTCGCAATTTATTTTGTTATAATTGTGATCTTGACCCATAGAAGAATTCAAACAAAAAGAAATAAGATGGAAAATGTACGTAAAATATACGGTGTCATAAGCCAAATTTTTTAGCTCGCGCTCGCAATGGGATGGCAATTATCAAAATGTGTACAGAATACACTACCTTCATGTAATCATGGCCAAAATTTTCGGCTCGCGCTACGCGCTCGCAAATGTGTCTCAGATAGGATGACAATTATCAAAATGTGTATAGAAATACCCTACCTTTAGGTAATTATAGGCCAAAATTTTCGGCTCAGGCTACGCGCTCGCAAATGTGTCTCAGATGGAATGACAATTATCAAAATGTGTATAGAATACACTACCTTCAGGTAATTATAAGCAAAAATTTTCGGCTCGCGCTACACGCTCGCAAATGTGTCTCAGATGGGATGACAATTATCAAAATGTGTATAGTCAGAATACACTACCTTCAGGTAATTATAGGCCAAAATTTTCGGCTCGCGCTACGCGCTCGCAAATGTCTCTCAGATAGAATGACAATTATCAAAATGTGTAGAGAATACACTACCTTCAGGTTACTATAAGCAAAAAAATTTCGGCTCGCGCTACGCGCTCGCAAATGTGTCTCAGATAGAAAGACATTTCGAAACCCCCCCCCCCCGTAAAAATCCTTATTATTCGGGCCTTATATGTTCGCATGAATTTTTCTAAAACTTGTGCCCCCTCACTTTTGAAAACGCTCCGCCGGCCCTGTTTCTACTAGAGTGTGCGATGGGGGTATTTATGGCATGTATAATCGTGCAGTGATTACACTGGACGAATCTTCATCTCAGTAGTTTTCAGAGAGTAATATGAGCTCATCCAGCCATACCAAATCACTCCCTTGGCATCCGAGTCTTGACCGTTCAGGTATTGACCATTGAGGTTGCTTTGGTAGCAAGTGTAGTACCACCACGCCCCGGTGAACATCTCAGCGCATTCGCCGTATCTGTAGTCGTTGTCTTGGTCCTTAGTAGAGAACTTGTAGCCATTGTGGGAATTCAGGCTATCACCTTGATGTAGAGATATAAAAAGTATGTATCGATCAATGCCAAAATCTAAGTTAACATTTTGTACTGGACAGTGGATACCGAGAGGCAAATAAGTTTGTGACTTTACGCCTATAAGTAAGTGAATAGTAACAAAAAATGGCATTAATAAAATATAAAGCTGTAATGAATTCGATATTACTGAGTTTACTGATCATGCCCGTAACTATAGGTTTTTTTCCAAGGGGGATCGCAATCTAAAAAGTGGACCTTTTTGAAGGATTTTTTTTTTTCGAGTGCGAAGCGCGAACCGAAAATGTTGTCTTGTGAAAACCCAAATCGTTATAATAAACGCATATTTTCATTCTTATGTTATTTTAAACTGAATCTTTTACAAATAGTAACGATCACCTCCCTTTTAGCAAATATAAATTGCGAGCGCGAAGCACATGCTTAAAAATTTATATCGCGTCACTTCAATTTCGGACGTTGAGAATCAGTCAATCGTTTAACCTTTCGAGCTCGAAGGGCGATAGTGTATTTAGTCTTATGTAATTTTTCTTTTATATCCTTGGTGGCCACTTGATGGCCACTGCGAAGCGCGATCGAAAAATTCATATCACATGACTTCAATTTTCAGTCAATGGGCTTTAGCTTTCCTGAGAGAACTTTGCGAGCACGAAGCGCGAGCGGGAAATTTTGGCTTATAATGACAGAATTAAATATAGTGTATTTTAAATACATTCTACCTCTTATTTTTATATTCTGTTTCCATTCTTTTATAACCACCTCTCTTTAAAAAAAAAAAAAAAAAAAAAAATCGCTCGAACCCCCGAACCAGGCCCTCCCCCTAGTTACGAGCCTAACGATGATTGTCTGAATGAGAAAAGAGAATGAAAGGAACGGAGGAAGGAGTGGAAGAGGCGAAGAGAATTATTATATACTTTATTTTAACATACAAGATTACAAGGAAAGAATCCGTTAGAAATCTGAAATGAAAAAGAGCAAGGCGTTGGGAAATTAAGGAAGAGAGGTCGTCATATTTATAGTTGACACAATTGACCTAGAAATAAGGACAAAGTTCACAGTAAATTAGGTTTTTGCTAAAATGATGACATTTCCAGGTTGTTAAATCATCATATAAATTGACCTTTGTAGCCTATTGCTTTCGTATTGCTCAAAACTGGCTAGTCGGGTGGATGAAACGATGAAATTACCTCCAATTTGATACGAAATTTGACACAATTTAAACAAAATATATTCATGCTAATGAAACCTAACCTTTCACCTTCATTTTGTGTCACAAAAGGTCAAATAAAAATTGGTGACATATGTTTTCTGATTCGTGTGATCAAGTAGAACATATTCAAAGAGGTTGCCAAACATTAAGATGACTTGCAAACGAAACAACATAGGATGCCACACTAGTGCGAGAATACCTGCATCACCGGCGTAACCGCCAACAGTCAGACGATATTTGGAGGTCTCATCGCCAGTACTGAAACTGCTATAGGTAGCATAGCGGGTCTCGTTTTCAAAGCTTTCCAGGTCAACACGTAGTTCATATTCCTTCTGGGTAGAAAGAAGATGAATGTTGTCGTTACCAAGCCAGTGCTCTGCACTGACGTTTCCAAAACCGGTTTTGTAACTGTTCCAATCCAGGTAGAAATCTACTGAACCATCCTGTCTTCGCTGAAAAACCTAATTTATGTAAGCACATAGAAGTAGGTGTAAATTTCCTAGAAATTAGCCCTTTTGGGGTGGGGGGGGGGGCTATTGTTCTAATTTATTTGGAGGATGTCTAATATTTTAAAAAATTGTTGCGCAATAAACCACTTTCCTAACATATTCAAATTTTATGCATACTTTTTAAACAAAGTTTGTTCTTGGCAACCTGAGAGCTTGCCAGTGGCTTGTCCGACATAGCAACAACTTATGTATGCAAACTGGATTCCATGTATTGTAGTTCATTCTTTTATTACAGGTTGTTTGAATACCTTGTTACTATGTCGCCAGGAAAAAGTATGCATAAAATTTGAATATGTTAATAAACTGGTCTATTGTAAACTTAACGGGATAGAGGGCTCTATCCCTCTACTCAAATCGAACGCGCCCACAGCACTATTGAGCACTTGTTTCTTGAATATGGCGACCAATTTTTTTTCTTCAAATAACTGTTCGCTCTGATGAAGTAAGCTCGGATTCTGAACTTTTTAATGATAGGAATAATGTATTTCAAAGGAAAGAAAAAGTTGATTTGATTTGATTTGATTTGATTTGATTTATTTATTCATCATCATCATCAACAATAACATGGTCAGTGATTACAATATTGAGATACATGACTGAAAGGTATATAAATAAATACAATAATGGTACATAAATTAATACAGATGATGAAAAGGAGCCAAAAAATAGCACATGTGCTAGTCGAGTCTGGCTCCTGTTCTTAGCACACACTTGATAAGAGTAAATATATCATTGTATAAAAGAAAAGTAATAGAACTTAACAGAAAGTATACATGCTGAGTAGTACCCCAGCATGACTGCTACTGCAAATATGTTTATATAGAGTATAACCATGTTTTGAAGTTATACATTATGGCCACATGTCATGAGTTGGGTGGATAATGCGTTACATGTCCAACAAAATGTAGAAATGTACATTGTCACAATCAAACATCTCTAGTTTCTTAGTAGTAAGTCAGACATGTATAAAAGTATATATATATATAGAAAGCAGAGATTGACAGGAAGATGATTAACATATTTTTGGACCTGTATAGGGTGTGTGATAAAAGCTATACCATATCAATTCTACTCTATGTAAAATGTAAAGTTAACGTATACCAATGTGCGGCATTATATCGTAATTAAACAAGGCGCGTCCATTATCTAAAGAGCCAGACGCAACAAACGAGCGACGTTGGAAAGTACGCACTGACAAGCGTAGAATCTATACAGCTGCTCTGCAATAATAAATTAGCTAACAAAAACTCGCTTAAGAGACTTCCCTGCAGCTGGAATGTATTATCCGTTCGGTTCAGCAATCTACTCGTACATGGAGATGAAAGAAATTAATGAACTTTTCATCATGTTGTTAGTAATAGAATTCTCCAGACCAGATGGAGGAAATACACATTTGGCAAGCTTATAACATTGTTGTGCATGAAGTTGTAATCAGAATCTTTATTTCACATAGATTGATGTTCAAACGATTATTGATATAAGTAGTGATCTTGTCACCTCTTGCGAAGACGCCGTCCACATGCGATATGCATGTGATATGCGAAATATCGACCCATCGCAGTAAAGGATTCTAATGTGCTACAGTTCAAAGTGACAGGACTTTTTCTTAACCAATCGAAATGAATTACCATCTCTGGAAGGTGAGAATTCAAGCTTTTAAAACGGCTTGATCATTAGCTGTAATATAATTATGCGTTACCCCAGGAAGATAATTATGTGGCGTATGGCTATTTTGAGAGCCAAAATTGGCCATATTGTCAGGAATTTACGATCTGCATCTAGGCATGAATATAGTCAGATTTTTTTTGTACCCTTTTGCAAGTTTTTTCCTATGAGAAGTTTATTTCCTATTTTTGAAAAAAAAGGACTCTTGGCGTACTTATTAAGTTGATATTTCTTTAAGTGTTGCTCGCTAATAGAAAACAAGTGAAAACCTGTGCAAATACAAATGTCTTGGGGTTTGTTTGCGTAGAGTGTAGGCTCTTCTCTCTTAGTTACAACTAGACATTGATATGAGAGTGTTTAGGAAAATGGGTTTGAAAACTTCACAATTTTAGGGGAATAATTTCTTATTTTTTACCAAATGAATTGAATCATTTCATGGATTGGCTAAATAAGAGCTATGTTTAAAAATATAAACTTGTAATCAAAATATTTTTTCTAACGCAGCTACGATGCTCAAAAAGAAGAAAAATAGTGCAAAGGGTCATAATTTAATCCTGCTTTTTACACTTGGATTTACAACTCAAACACAAGTTATTTGCAAGTACTTATGTTTCCACTAATTAGTGTTTTTAATATTGCATGCAAAGAATTGGCCGAAAATGACAATTATATGTTATAAAATGCCACTGTGCAGTTCTTTAAGCCTGCATGCTCTGTTAATGAGGATTTGTGCATGAAGTTTGTTTTAATTGATTAATTAATTGATGAAATCATTTTGAAAAATCTTCTTCACATTTATCTAGAACCAATAAATTTCCAAGAGAATGATATATCACTCTACCCATAAGACCAATTGCTGCAAAGATATAACCAGCAACAATAAGAAAGTACAAAAAGTGGGAATTCCTATGCTTAACACGTGCCTCCACCGTAGGATCTCACGTAGGATCCTCACCCTTACCTACTCCACTAAAAGTATTTTGTATTAAACTATGAGCATAACGAAGCTGAACTTCACAGCATGTAGCTGATAAATTATCTACAATATGAATTACTGCACAGCTTGATGCTGCATCATTTTCATGCTATGTGAAAATGTGATAATTTTCCCTCGAAATGTAACGCCTCCACCTTTTACAATACCCCCACTTGTGACACATGGCTTATTAATACAATTAACATAAATCCTAACGGAATATCCATAACAAATTCTTATTATCCTGCTTAACCAAAAAGGAACAAAAAAAAAAAAAAAAAAAGAAAAGAAAAAAAGGAAAAAAGAATGGAATAAGAAAGAAAAGAAAAAACTATTTACAATACAGGGTGTATCAATAAAAACGGGACAATTTTGAAAAGTCTGTCAAAATTTCGTTTCATATTTTTATGTCTCTATTTTGATGTTAATAGATGCTCTGAAGTCTTATCTTTCAAATGCCATTTAAAATATTAAGTTTTGTTCATGCTTGAGCGCACACAGAACGTTTTTGTCGGGGGCTCAAAAAAAGCCCTGTGCACAAAATGAAAGAAAATGTAAAATACGATCATCAGACTCACTCTTAACCCTTTCATTATCTTTTTCCATTATTTTCGAATTATGCTTTCAAAATTCAACAAAGCTATTTATTTAATTGAATTGTTTTTTTTTGTTGTTTTTTTTTCACATGTTAACAGTTTATCTTTTGGCATTGAATTTTCCTTCAAACTAAAAACAAAACAAAAAACCCAAGACAAGGGGATTTGGTTTGTTCGTTTGTTTGATTGATTGTTTGATTGAAGAATTGATTTATTAATTGATCGATTGATTGAATGAAGGATTGATAGATTGACCATTTTGAATGATTGATCGTTTGATTAATTCATTTGTTTCTTTGAATGATTGATCGATTGATCGATTATTTTTTGATTGATTGTTCAAATGATTGATTAAATCATTGGAAGAACCATAGGAAATCGACTCAAAAGACTAACATATTCATTGACCAGTGAAACAATCAATGGGAGTACCTGATTCAGAATAATGATTCAGAATAAATAATACCCTTTGAATTTAACCAAAGTTTTTTTTTTTTTTTTTTTACCTCCGACAAAAACTTTCCGTGTTCGCTCAAGCATGAACGAAACAAACAAACAAAGCAATCAATCAATCAATCAAATAAACAATCAATTAAACAACCAACCAAATTCCCTTTCTTATGATGGGTTGACAAACAAAAAAAGTTTAAAGGAATATTTATTGTAAAAAGATAACATATTAAAATGAAAACAAAAATAAAACAATTAAAGTAAATATATAGCTTTGTAAATGAATTTCAAATCATAATTCGAAAAAAAAAAATGGCAAAGATAAAGAAAAAAATTTGAAGAAGACTGCTGATTAGCAAGAAGTCTGATTATCATAATTCTCAATTTTTCCATTTCTGCGCAAGCCGTTTTTTGAGCCCTCGACAAAAATGTTCTGTGTGTACTCAAGCATGAACGAAACTCATTTTGTTTAATTGCATTTGAAAGATAAGACTTCAGAGCATCTGTTAACATAAAAATATAGACATCATGATTTGAAAAAAAAATTGACAGACTTTTCAAAACTGTCCCGTTTTTATTGATACGCACTGTATAGACATTTGAACTTAATAATACTTCCGTTTGTTCATCAAATAATCGGTGAGGTGTTTACGAAAAGTGTTTCTAGATCCTTTGGATTTCATTTCATGGGGAAGTTCATTCCATAGGCGGGTTCCTACACAAGTTACTGAAAATTTGCCTTGTGTCGTTTTGTACAGTGGAATACGTAAATCGCCTTTTTCCTTCCTTCTTGTATTGTATCTATGCTCAATTTTATCACAATAATCCGTCAAACAGTGAGGTAAATTATTGTGTACTAGGTCATACATAAATGTACATAAAGACAATTCATAGAACTTATAAATATCTAAGATCTTCAACTCGTAAAACAATGGTGCAGATGGACTCATAAAATGGCTGAATGTGATTGCCCGTATGGCCATTTTCTGTGTATACAGTAGACAATTTAAGTGAGACATGTAAGTGCTCCCCCACACTTCAATTCCATATGATATATGAGGTTGAATAAAAGTCTTGTACAACAACACTAGGATATTTCTAGGCACAAAATGTCATAATCGGAACAGGATTCCTACCTTTCCCCTTTATGCATTTATTAACCTTTTGTATATGTGGTTCCCAAGTCAAATGCTTATCAATGTTTATCCCTACAAACAAAGAAGAATCAACCTCTAATATTTCAGCTTCAGATATGGTCAGTTGCCCTTGAACATGAATTTGCCGTCGCTGGCTTCTTAAAAACATATAACTTCTGTCATTATTGTCAAATCGAAAGCCATATCAGATCAAATTCCTGTACAATATTGCAAATTTTCTCTTAAAATAGCTGAAAGGCAGCAAAGGTTTGCTCCTCGATGACGCATAATTCTTTTACAGCTTATTTTTTTCGTGACAAGATTGAAATAGGTCTATTGTACGTCCACTACGTGTGTACATAGATCAAGCCCGTCCTGCAATATTTTGAAGATTATGGTAAGATCTCGTTCCGTATGATGGTGGTATAAACGAACAGATACGCCGTTTAATTGTCACCATTAAATGTCACAATGAGAGAAATCTCATAACTGGAATGCAAATGGGCATTAGTCCGGATACGAACACGAAATTTTGACGCAGAATATTTCTGGACTAAGATTCCAATGCGTGTCTGACTCTCACGACAAACTGCATCAAGTGGATATTGTCTTTACCTTGTCTGCACGTCCACTTTGTATCTATCACACTGTTCTTTTTTTTTTTTTTTCTGGCTCAAGCGATATTATGTTGCTCCGGTTTTATTTATTGAATGTGTTTGTTACCGCTTTCACTTTCCGGGATCCTGGGTATATCTTGGACGTTCCATCAACCCTTCCCGTGGATTTTTCTTCAAAAAAAAGTGTACCACCCCCAGAAGATGGCTATTTTCGTCATTTTTCTTATTTTTTGGGCCCCTTTTTGTTCACGCGACCTACCAAGGCCCCCTCAGTTGAATGGAAACACGTCTGAGGTATAAATTTATTATTATTCTTTAAATTAAATCTAGACGCATGGTTATAGGCTCTACTCAGGGGCCGCGGAGCCGTGGGCCGGGGGGGGGGCTGCAGCCCCCTTTTTTCAGCCAACGTGTACAAAAATGACCATACATTTGTGATTTTTAGCCTATTCAGCCCCCCCACTTTGGTTCAGCCCCTCCACTGTCAAAATCGCTCCGCGGCCCCTGCTACTCTTTTGTTAAGGGGAGGGGTCAAAATTTATTTTGATTAGGGTTCAACATTGACTTTATTAATTTTTACACCATGGAAATTTCTATCTTCCCTATTCTATTGTAAAATCTCAACCAAACATAAATAAAAATAAAATATTATCAGTAATGACTATTTACAGTCTTGTCATCAAGGCTAAACAAAATTTAAGGGGAATGTGATGATATTTAAGGGTATAAGGTGGTTTTTAAATTCTTTTGTTTTCAGCATAAAGATGGAATAAAATATTCCGAATTTTCACCAATCTCGTTTTTTTACTTCAACCCCTCCCCTAGACAAGAGATCTGAGCCTGTCTCCCAAAATATAGATTTAACTTAAAGAACAATATAAACGGTACACCTCAGTCGCGTTTCCTGGGGGTAGGACTGACGGGGGGCTTGATCAGCCAGAAAAACAAAAAGGGGCCCCAAAAATGAGAAAAATGACAAAAATGGGCATCATGGGGGTTGACAAACTTTTTTGGAAAAAAGTCCACGCGTTAAATTTTAGAACGAGATTGGTGACCGATTTTTTTTAAAAGCTCTTTAAAAAAATCAGGCATCTATCCGACCGAGCTCGTTCATGAATTTTTGAACAGATCGGACTAAGTCTTAACTACGTCCACTCGGGTTATACACAGACTAAGCCCTTTCGGCAATATTTGCAAGGACGTAGTGAGAACAAGCTCGGTGTGAAGGGGGTATAACGGGTATTACGTGGAGTAGAATTGGTATGGTTTTCACTGTTCCCCGCACATCACTGAACTTTATTGTGTTCAATGATTTTTGGCACCAGTGAAATTAGCATTCGCCAGGTCTTTTATTAACTTGCAAAAACTGTATTTTGTACTTGTCGCCTTCATTTGCAATTTATTTGGCAAAGCGTGATACCTGTATTATCTTTTATCTTCATATATTATTATATTATAGGCCTACAATGCCAAAATAAATGACCTTGGAACATGATTCCTATCAGAAAGGATTACCTCATTGCAAAGGAAAGAAAAAGTCCTGTCACTTTTGTCAATTCGAAAGCATAGACAGATCAAATTCCTGTACAATATGGTATATTTTGCTCTCAAAGTAGCCCTTGCGCTGCATAGTTTTGATCCTCGATGCCGCAATATTCTATTAAAGCTTATTGTTCGCATGGCAATTAAACATATCAATTCTAGTTGTAAACTTAAGAGATAGAGGGCGCTACCATTCTACTCAAAGCGAACGAGCCTTTTTTTTTGTTTTTGGACAGTTTTTCACTTGATTTTCTTTATTGTGGCGAGCGACTACCTTTTCAAAGAAATGTTTAACTTGAATAATTACCCGAAGAGTCTGAATTTTTCAAAAATAGGAATAACTTATTGCAAAGGAAAAACAAAAGTCCTGTCACTTGTGTCAATTCGAAAGCCTAGTCAGATCAAATTCCTGTACAATATGGTATATTTTGCTCTCAAAATAGCTCATGCGCTGCATAGTTTTGATCCTCGATGCCGCATTATACTATTATAGCTTATTGTTCACAGGGCAATTAAAAGCTTGCATTCTCAGCTTTTCGGAGATGGTACATTCATTTTATTTGATTAAAAAAAGTCCTGTCACTTTGAACATAATCATAAGAGGTTCTTTCCTCGACTAGTCAATATTTACGCTTATTACATGCATATCGCATAGAAACATGTGAACGGCATCTTCACAAGACTTGTGACAAGTTCACAATCTATGTCATTGTTTTGAGCATCAATTTATATGATTTGCATATTCTGATTACAACTTCAGCACAATAATGTTATAAGCTTGCCCAAATGTGTATTTCCTCCATCTTGTCTGGAGAATCTATCAACTAACAACATGATAAAAGTTCATCAATTTTTTCATCTCCACGAGTAGATTGCTCAACGGAACGGACAATACCATTCCACTGGAGGGAAGTCTTCTTACGCGAGTTTTTGTGAGCTAATTTATTATTGCAGCCAGCTGTATAGATTTCTGCGCTTCTCAGCCGTATTTCCAACGTCACTTTGTTGCGTCTGGCCTCTTAGATAATGGACGCGACTTGTTTAATTACGATTTAATGCCGCACATTGGTATACGTTAACTTTACATTTTACATAGAGTAGAATTGATATGGCTTGGATTCTCAGCTTTCCGGAGATGGTACATTCATTTTGATTGATAAAAAAAAAAAAAAAAAAAAAAAAAATGTCCTGTCACTTTGAACATAATCATAAGAGACTCTTTCCTTGACTGGTCAATATTTACGATATCGCATATAAATGTGAACGGCGTCTTCGCAAGATGTGACAAATTTACTACCTATGTCACTGTTTTGAGCATCAATCTATGCGAAGTACATATTCTAATTACATCTTCAGCACAATCGTGTTATAAGCTTGCCCGAATGTGTATTTTCTCTATCTGGTCTGGAGAATCTATTAACTAAGACAATGATAAAAGTTGATCAATTTCTTTCATCTCCACGAGTAATTTGCTCAAACGAACGGACAATACCATTCCACTGCAGGGAAGTCTTTTTACGCGAGTTTTTGTGAGCTAATTAATTATTGCAACCAGCTGTACAAGTTACTGCGCCGCTCGCTCAGCCGTATTTCCAACGTCACTTTGTTGTGTCTCCTCTCCTCAATAATGGACGTGCCTTGTTTAGTTACGATTTAATGCCGCACACAGGTCTACCTTAACTTTACATTTTGCGTAGGGTAGAATCGATATGTACAAATTCCGTAAGAGTAACAAAGGATAGAGTTGTTGTTTTTTTGTCCGCAGTTATTGTTTCAATCTTATCCCCACTCTTGCACAATTTGAAATTGACATGTTCGCAAACAATGCGTCGCATTCATCCAAGCGTAAAGATATACAACACACAAATTTGGTACCAAAAGATGCGAGAAGAGTTACTATATTAAAATATGTATAATAATTTGGGGCTCATTAATCGGTTTTCTTTTTATTGACATTTTCTAGGTGTTTAGTTTTTTTCTGACTCACTCGGTAGATATCGAGTGAGTAAAAAAAAAACTTTACACCTAGAAAAATGTTAATAAAAAGAAAACCAATTTATAAACCCTTAAATATTTTACATATTCTGAAAGAGTAACTCCTCTCGCATCGTCTGGTACCATTTTTGTGTGGTATGTCTTTACACTTGGATGAACACGACGCATTGTTTGCGAACATGCAAATTTCGAATTGTGCCAGGGTGGAGATGAAATTGAAACAACAAAAGCTGACAAAAAAGCAACTTCACCATGAATAAAAGAGCATAATTTTTTAACGAAAATGTCTTCTGCTTAATAACTTAGCAGGGGTGTTGTTACACATATTGACTACATTTTGTATGAAAATGAGATAAATCTGTAAAGTCAGGCATGAGTGAGCACACGTCAAAGACAAAATAATATCTTTTTAGAAGTATTAGGAGGCCTTTTTACGTCTGACAGTGGCAATTTACTCTTTGATGTGTACTCATTCGTGTATTAATTGACGAGTCAATCTAATTTTCATACAAAATGTAGTCAATATGTTTAACAATACCCCTGCCAAGTTATTAAGCAGAAGACATTTTCGTTAAAAAGTTATGCTATTTTATTCATGATGGAGTTGCCTTTTTTGTCAGCTTTTGTATTTTCAATTTCATCTCCACCCTGGCACAATTCGAAATTTACATGTTTGCAAACAATGCGTCGTGTTCATCCAAGCGTAAAGACGTACCACACAAAAATGGTATCAGAAGATGCGGGAGGAGTTACTCTTTCAGAATATGTAAAATAATTTAGGGTTTATACCTTGGTTTTCTTTTTATTGACATTTTTGTACGTGTAAAGTTTTTTTTGACTCACTCGGTAAAACGAATTTGGAAACAATTCTCTGAGCATCGAAAGCTCACTATCACAAAATGGGACTTACCGTCCATCCACCTCCGTCGGTCTCCATGTCGCAGTAAACGTCAAACGGGACATCAGCTCCTTCAGGGGAAATGGAATAAACCCCACTCACACTTATGCCGCCCGCTTGAATATCGGCACAGTCTCGTACAACTTTAGGTGCAATAAAAATATGGAAGAGAATGATCATTAGATGCAGTGGCGATCCAGGATTTCATTAGAGGGGGATGGGGGGGGGGCCAAAATTGGAATTTGAGATGTTGGTACAACTCAAAAAGTTTTCTGTCACTGGGCCGAGCAAAAAATTTACAATCTAAATTTTCCAAGTAACGCTGGCCATTGCGATAAGCAGGGGGGGGGGGGGGGGGGGGGCGCTGCCGGATCCGCGCCTGAGATGAGTGATATTTTTACTATTTTTTTCTATCTTAGGAATTGGTCAAGTGTATCTGTGCAGGGTGCATGTTTTGGAAATGTGCTTTTTTTTCTTTGCGTGTCCCGAAGAGTAAAAAGAGTAAAATGAGTTTTTATATCTTTCCATAGGTTTTGGAAGGTGAAGGGAGGGGAATTGGGGCTGTATAGTTCAAGCCTTTAAATTGGAAAAAAGTCTAGTCACCAAAGTTGCTATTAACATTAAGGCAAGGTATATGAGAAAACCCTCGGTGGTGATGGTATTGCACTTTGTACAAAGGAAAACAACAGTTTATATTAATCCATTAATTATCAATAGAATTAATCAGCTGCCTGTAATATGTACCAGCTGATTTACCGGGCTTTATTTTTGAATGAACATGGATTGCCTTTTTAAGTTCATTATTGAAAACATAAATTTCTAATCTAAATAATTTTAAGATTCATATCAACCGACGAGACGAAGGTCTAGAATAGTTTTCATCGTCCTTCTCGCACGAATTTAACAACATATACGTGCAACATGCATAAATGGAGCTAAAAGGAGGACAAATCCTTTTCCGTTTATACAAAATCTATGTCCCAACCAGTAAATACCCAATTCCTGTGTCCAGATGGGCTGGGTGTCCAGAAAACGATTTTAGCTAGCCATTTGAAAATGCTTACAAGCAATGTATTTAATTTTTTTTAACCACAGAAAGTTAGACAAATATTATAAAGAACAAATATTGGTGATGAGGTACTATTCAAGCGATATTTGGCTTATTCCTGAGACAAAAAGCAAGGCTTCATTTTTGTCAGGTCGGACATCCAACCCCTTTCTACAGAAAATTAGCAGCCAAACAACTGAATATTCATTATAACCAATATTTGGGACATTATCTATGGTTTTTGTATGTTTGTCGTAATTCAGAAAGAAAGTTAATAGTTAATGGTTGATATTTTTCGGCTGAATTTTCGTCTGCAAGTCACTGACTGACCATTATTACAGAGCAGAAAATATTAAGTAACAACGATCATGAAGAAGGAAAGAATAAGAAAGCAAGAAGTTGGAAAATATATCTAAAGCGAATGCTTTTACAGTCATGACCTATCAGATTTCTTTGTAATCTAAACGCAACCCTAATATTACCCTTACAAAAATGTCCTGTGGTAATCCTGTGGTAATGTCTTGTGGTAATCCTGTAGTAGGCCTAATTACCACAGGACATTTTACCACACGAATCCTGTGGTAAAATTGGGACATTACCACATGGATTACCACACGAATCCTGTGGTAAAATTGGAACATTTACCACACGAATTACCATACGAATCCTGTGCTAAAATTGGGACATTACCACATGGATTACCACACGAATTCTGTGGTAAAATTGGGACATTTACCACACGAATTACCACACGAATCCTGTGGTAAAATTGGGACATTACCACATGGATTACCACACGAATCCTGTGGTAAATTTGGGACATTTACCACATGAATTACCACACGAATCCTGAGGTAAAATTGGGACATTACCACATGAATTACCACACGAATCCTGTGGTAAAATTGGGACATTACCACACAAATTCGGGTGGTAAAAAAAAATTATTAGCCTACCACACATCCATTACCACACAAAGTTACCACAGGATTACCACACATCGTTACCACATGATTTTCACATAATTACCACTCGCCGTTAACACAGGATTACCATAAGCCGTTACCACAGGATACCACACGCCGCACAGTGGGCCAGGTGTGATCCAAAGTGCGCCAAAACCGGCATTTGGTCAACTAATTAATTTCTTTTTTATAATCTTCCATGCCAAAATTACAACCTCTAGAACATTTAGGTGCAATATTTCTTCTTGAAATTAGCTTCAATTCGGTTATTTTGCCTGAAAAGTACCCGAAATTTGAATTTAGCGGTAAATTATGTGTAAATTACAATGTTGTCGTTTTTTAACAATTTTTGCCAAACGTTTCGTCTGATCTATTTGGAATTTCACTTGCCTGTTTTGGAGGAGTTATTTTAACGGATCCCAGAGTTTCAAGACAAACCTTTATTCAACTCTGAAGTTATTCTTGAAAAAATGAACAAATAATGGGGAAAATTCCATGTTTTTTTTTTAATGCGCCTAAATGTTCATCATTGCCGTCGATTGCCGCGCTAAAAATACTACGAACGTCTTTGTTATTGTGTCTACTTTGCAGTGATACCAAATTTGGCTGCCAGTTTTTGCCTATTCTTTAGTTAGAGCCCATTTTCCATCGGCATGTTCACCCCTTTTATCGCCCAAATCGGCTATAAAGCGATAAATTACACACACATTGTGCTTACAAAAATCTCCACGTAGGTGGCGTAAATACTCTGAAAAAGAACAAACATATTTGAAAATACTGACATGCTGCTTATGTGGAAGTGGGCGGGGGATAATGCTTAATGAGGGGGGGGGGGGGGTAACAGTATATTTTATCAATCAACTCCATCCTCAACTATCTCAGGACCAGGCTTATCGATTCGTGATTCGTAGAGATTGTAGGAATGCCGTTCACTTAACCACCATTATCAAGTACAAAATTATTTTTAAAAAAGAAAGAAGAAGAAGAAAAGAGTTATTTAACAAACCTTCAATGTAAGTATATTTTTTTTAAATTAAAATGTCTATCTAAGCCTGCCGGTTCAAAAAGAAACAGGTATTTAAGAATACTTCATTTTTTGTTTCTTTGGTCCTTTCTTTGGTCCTTTTTTGTTTCCTTTGAAGTCAAGCCTAGTTGCTCTTGCCAAATTCATTTATGACGTTTGTGCATGTTTAATCGTTTAAACCTATACAATTGTTTTTATTCACTTCTTTTGCCTGTTTTACTCACAATTTATCTACTTTATATGTATGTACTGTAAGATTTCATTTCCTACTTTTTCTTTTCCTTTTCTTTACTGCATTTCCCTAATTTTCCTCATCTTCTCCTATGCCTCTTTTTTGTTTGTTTGTTTGTTTCTTTGTTTGTTTTACTTCATCTCCTCTTTTTCTGTCCCCTACGTTTCTACTTTTTAGTGTACTAGTATGCAGGGCCTAATTGTATTATTTATTTTGTTTTAGCTGATAATCACTTGATATTTTATGTTATTTTTAAATTGTAAAACTTGAAATGTATCAGTCCTTGGACTGTCTTTTTCAGTATTTTTAATAACCGAATTGAATTCAAGTCAATAAACGCATTATAAAAAAGTTACGAAATTCACTAAGAAAGCATGATTTTCCTTGTCAAATCAGAAAACAGTGCCTCAATGATGTCAGGCAATTTAAAAATATACTCTTAACTCTATTTTGTTCCTGAAGAACCCCTTTCTAAATATTCACTTACCTAGACAGTACTAATGTTCTTATCAATATTATTAGGAAATAATTAAATAAAAACATTTTACGAAGAATCTGCATAACCAATCTGAATCGGTATTTTAATGACGTATAGAAACACTCGTTGTGTTCTTTTGTCTACGAACGCCATACAAATAACACATGTCAAAGGGAAATGAATATGTCTATGTGTTACCTTTAATAATTGGCTTGTCCAATTAGAAAACAGAATTTTGATGACGTCAAATGGATTTGAAAATATTCTAATCGAATTCTACGGGTCTCAGAACCTTAAAAAGACCTCTTTTACGAACTTAATTAACCGTTCTAAGTGAGAAAAGGGTTTTGGAGATTCTGGCCCACTGTGCGCCGTTACCACAGGATTACCACACGCCGTTACCACAGGAACACCGCAGACATTAAAGAATATCACACGCTGATATACAGTGGTGGCCAAAATTATTAGAACACCTGAACCTACACAAAGTCAATGGGATTATTAATGCCCTAGTTCATTTCCCGAAATAAGGTTTAAGATATCGTTTGTGTGCCATGAGCTTTCATGACTTTTTAGAATAGGGTCTTACGTATATTTTGATACCAAATTTATATAGTTTCGACCATCTGGTAATGCGCAGCATTAAAAATAGTTGCGCTATGCGCTTTTGGTTTCCCAATAGACTTGTAATTAAACATGTAGTCCAAATGCAAAAAAGTTAAATGCCAATTACATATGCCGATTGCTCCCAAAGTATTTGAGGTAGAAGTATGAAACTTAATCGGCTTATTCATTCTAATATACCTCGAATACCTGCCAAGTTTCAGAAAATTTGGTCAAATGGGGAAGGGTGGACTCGCCCCCTCCCTTGGTGGTGAGATGACCAAAATAACCATGCCCATTGAAGGTTAAGACTATTTTTTTTTCATTAAATGAAGGCACCCCTTGTAAATGTATATTTTTAAGAAGGAAATTTCATTTGCAATTCAAATATGTTGAAATATTAAGGGTCAGAGGAATATGGGACATAAATGGGGGCTCTAAATAAAAAATTTGGGGCCCCTCACGAATTATTAAAAGAATTCCCACAGAACATGTTACTACTTCACCATATCGTATTGTGAATGGCATTTTTGACATTCTCATGAAATTTCCTTTCAGAAAATGTATACTTTTGTAGGGAGATACTTGAACTGTTTAACGTTAGTACACTTTGATCCTGATTTGGGCAAGATTTTTCAGATTTTACAATTGGTTGAGTAACACAAAGAAAGGCGATTTGGGGGCGAGTTCCAAACGCATGACTATGTTATTTAGTTTTTAAAGTATAATAATGACTTTTGTAGACATTCAAGGCATTTTAAAGGTATTTAAATGGTCAACTGAATGAAAACAACTAAAATCATTTAAATTTACTTGGTGTTCTAATAATTTTGGCCACCACTGTATATACCAATATTTTGCAAAAATATTTTGCGTCACAGTTAGTTATTTCTATATTTCTTGATGATAATGCAAATTTCATAATTATCGCTCTTGATTTTACTCTGTGTTTAGGAAATAAATTTCCCTAAAAGAAAATACATCATTATGTAGTGAATTACTGTTTATTAAGGTAAACTTAAAAAAATACTGATTTGTGCATACCAAATCATTTTATGCAAATGAGCTAATTACCATAATACCACATGAAAATACCACAGGAATACCACACGACTTTTACACTTCAGCAGGAAACTTACACTTGGTGTAAGCCCACTTTGACTAATGCCCATTTGGTCTAATCCCTCTTGGTTGTTTGTCTACAATCAGTTGGTCAAATTACCATTCGGTCTAATTAATTCCCATTTCGTCTAATGTCCCTTCCGGGAAGGCTAGTAGGCCTAACCACAAGGGAAACTAGACCAAAATATTGTTTAAGAACTACTGTCACACTCATGCACATATATCAACATACACACGCACACACACGCCCACACTCACACACACACATACACAAATGATATAATAGTGAGTGGTATTTTGATCCTGTGGTAACAGGTGTGTGGTATTCCTGTGGTATTATACCACACGACTCTGGTATATAACCACATATTTCCTGTGGTATGACCACCTTTCACACACACACACACACAAACACACACACACCCATACACACACCACAACACACACATTGCGGTATATTCCTGTTATACATTCATGTGGTATCAGTATGTGGTAGGTACTGTGTGGTGATGTGTGGTCCATGTGTGATACCTGACGTGTGGCAATCTGCTCTGGTATTGTTGTTGATTAACACATGACTATATGGAATGTTACCACATATTTCCTGTAGTATGAAATATATTCCTGTTGTATTTGTGTCTAATTTAGGGTACCACAGGAAATACCACAGACCACCATTTGAATTACCAGACATTTCCTGTGGTTATGAGATCTTTCTTGTGGTATTTTATTGGGTAATATAGGTAAGTACTACAGTCTGTGTCAAATAAAATGGTACAGGTTGGAATATTAATATTTTTTATGTATTGCATACATTCCTGTGGTATGAGATATTCTGATGTATTTTGTCTTTTAATTTAGGTACCACAGATACCACAGGTACCCATTTTCATTATACGACTCTAATTACACCTCATTTCCTGTAGGTATAAGATATTCATTGGTACTTTGTTGTGGTACTCTGGTACCACAGGATACACAGACACTCATTATCATTACCACATAACTCTGTGTATATTACCCACACTTTCCTGTGTATGATATCTTCCTATGTATTTGTGTGGTAATTTAGGTACGAAGGAATACCACAGACACCCATTTTAATTACCACACAACTCTGTTTATACAACAATTACCTGTGGTATGAGATCTTCCTGTGGTATTTTGTGTGGTAAACTATCCCTTACAAAAATGTCCTGTGGTATTCAATGGTATTTCTGAATGTCCTGTGGTATTTATTATGGTATTTCTGAATGTCCTGTGGTATTCCTATGGTATTTCTATGTACAATCAAATACCATAGAAGTACCATAGGAAATACCACACAGGAAAAGGGTACCATAAGAACACCATACAGCCGATGTGATGTATGGTATTTCTGTATTTTTTTTGGCACAAATAACATATGTAATGGTATTTCTGTATGTTTTTTTTTTGGCCCAATACCACATATATGGTTTTGCTGTATGGTTTTTTTGGCACAAATGAAACATAGGTATTGTTCTGCTTATGATTTTTTTTGGCACAAATACATATGTATGGTATTTCGTGTATGTTGTTTTTTTTCACAAAATACCATATGTATGGGTTTTTTGCACAAATACCATATGATATTGGTATTGCTGTATGGTTTTTCTGGCCAACAAGGGTAATACCATGTATGTATTGTATTTCTGTATGTTTTTTTGGACACAAATACCATATGTATGGTTTTCTGTATTGTTTTTGGCACAAATACCATATGTATGTGATTTCTGTATGTTTTTTTTTTGGTACAAACACCATATGTATATTATTTCTGTTAATAGATATATTAATCTTGACGCAACAAGTACTCAATATGTTATGGTTTTGTCTGATTAAATGCGATTTTATTTGGCACGAAATACCATATATGTGATCTATGTACTGTTGGGTTTGTTGACAAATACCATATAGTTATGGTTTTGCTGTATGGTTTTTGCACCAAAGTACCATAGTTTATGGTAATAATAATCTGCCAACAAATACCATAATGTGGGATGATATTTCTGTTATAATGGTTCTTTGGCCATTAGGCGGGGAAACAGAAAAGTCAACCAATATGATTACATGGTCTGTTGCTGGGTGATGTATATTTTAATCTTTAGCACCCCAACTAATACCATATGACCTGTATAAAGACCGGAGTAAACGTAGTGAAGATAACATATTCTGCCCACAAATACCATATGCATGAACAATGGTATTCTAGTTAATGTTTAAATTTTGGGAACAAACGAACACCAGAACATTGATGTAAATAGAGCGATTTATTACGCTTCAAATTCGCGAGAATTTTCCGGCACATAAATTACGCGGTTATGTGGTTGATCAAGACATTGCTGTTATGGATTATACGTCTGGCTTCAGGCGGACCCACAAGAATACCGAGTGGATCGAAACCGTCCCCACCCCTATGTATTCTGGTAACGGTCTCTCATTCGGCTAGCAAATGATCAATATGATATGGGTATTTCTCTATGGTTTTTGGCACAAAATCCATACTGTACCTAATCTGTATTTCTCGGTAGCCTCATTTTTTTTAGCACCAAATACAAAATGTATGGTTTCCGTATTGGTTTTATAAAGTCTGGCACAAAATACATATGTAGTGGTATTGCGTATGGTTTCATGGCAACCATATACCACATGTATGCGAATTTATATCACTAATGTTGTATTGTTTATATGGTTAGACGATTGTGGCGCGAAGAAAGAGAGAAGACGAACTGCATAAAATAACATAAGCATCCTATAATAAACCTTAATCATTGCGTACTCACTCAGCTGATTCATCAACTACTTGTATAAATCCAAAATAACAAATTAAACGAACACGAATGTGGTAATTCTCATAAATCACCGTTTTTACGAATGTCATTCACGATATCTATATATACAACATATTATTAAATATACTCAGAATAATACATATATATATTAATATATATTGTATGTAAATCGCTTTTACACTCAAATATATATGAAGTACACTATATATCCTTAGAACGATAACGGGCGAACCTGACAGAACATATAGAATTCTAGAAGAAATTTAAAAGTTAAACGTTCCGATATCGTACTATCTGGGAGAAGCGTTGGGGCAACATATAGCATGAACCTAATTATCCAATACTAGTTTATATAGAAACATCAAATACATCCCAGAGAGCATTGAAGCATTTGAAAATCAAGGGGAATGTCCCCTATTGCGACAAACATTGTGAAGAGGAAAAATAAGTATGTACATTAGAAGATTCGGAACCAAATAAAACACCCAACGAGACATGTACACTATTAATAAGAGAAACTATATAATACCAAAATCACAATGAATGACACTATAGAAGAGAATATAATAGATAATTAACATTATATAGATCAATAAGGGATGTAATTATGTCGTGCAGTACAGAGAACAGACCGTAAGAACACGACATTTAGCTTTAATAGACACTGAATCTTAACAAGAAGATACATTTACCCGCACAACAAAGTTGCCTCCGGAGTCAATTTTATGTCGCATATATAATACATAAACAATAAACATATATAATCAAGAAAGTAATTAAAGAACAGAAATCACCCTAGATCACACGAATAACGAGACAGAGAGACACGAAGAAAGGAACATCTGCCATTCGTTTCCCCGTTCCCACCCGTGGACGCCGCAACTACCTTTACGGTTGTGTAGTATTGTCACGGATATTCTTTATTTGTCCTCAAATAGGTACAGTTCTCTTTACAGGGAAATTGATAACTACCCAGATTAAAGTAAGATGTGCGTCCTGAGGTCCTAGTAATGATTCAAGACATTGATTACACGAAATGGGAATTACTTAGCCAAATGGTATTACTTTGAGCGAACCTAGATTGATTATGACAAAACACACGTCCAAACACACGAGCACCACATGAAAATCAACGCCTTAGGCACTACTGTGGAGATTTATGGAGTTATACTGCTGAAGATTTGGATAGGCGTTTATAGGTTGACTGAATCCGTAAAGAAGGACTAACTATGAGATAAAGTTTAAGAACTCCATGACAGTACCAATGTTTTTGTATGCACAAATCAGTATTTTGTGAAGCTTACCTCATTAACTAGTCATTGCCTGCATATTAATATTTTTTTCTTTTAGGGAAATATATTTCCTAAACACAAAGTAACATCAAGAGCGATAGCTTTGACATTTGCATTATCATCAAGAAATATAGAAAATAACTAACTGTGACCAAAAATATTTTTGCTAAATAGTGGTATATATACCAGTGTATGGGATCCTTGGGTGTCTAGCGGCAGTCCTGCGGTAACGGCGTGTGGCATCTCTGAATTAACGGCGTGTGGTGTTCCGGTCGCAACGGTATGTCATAATCCTTGTAAGTGTGTGCGGTATTGATGTGTGGTAGTAGTTTGGGATAATGCTATTAAGTATTTTTGCTGTATGGTACTTCTGTATGGTATTTTGTGTGGTACTTGTGCCAAAAAACCATAGGAAATCCTATGGTATTTTGGCTGTATGGTATTTTCTGTGGTATTTGTGCCAAAAAACCATAGGAAATCCTGTGGTATTTTGGCTGTATGGTAATCTGTATGATATTTTGTGTGGTATTCGTGCCAAAAAACCATAGGAAATCCTATGGTATTTTGGCTGTATGGTATTTTGTGTGGTATTTGTGCCAAAAAACCATAGGAAATCCTATGGTATTTTGGCTGTATGGTATTTTGTGTGGTATTTGTGCCAAAAAACCATTGGAAATCCTATGGTATTTTGGCTGTATGGTATTTTGTGTGGTATTTGTGCCAAAAAACCATAGGAAATCCTATGGTATTTTGTATGGTACCGTTGTGTGGTACCACACGATATTTTTGTAAGGGTATACATGTAGGTACTACAGGAATACCACAGACACCACTTTTCATTTCAACACGACTCCATGAAATGTTACCCCACATTTCCTGTGATATGAGATATTCCTGTTGTATTTTGTGTTGTAATTTAGGTCCACAGGAATACCACAGGTACCTATTTTCATTACCACAGGACTCTATATTACCACACTCATTTCCTGTAGTTTTAGATATTCATGTGGTACTTTGTGTGGTACTATGAGTACCACAGGAATACCACAGACAGCCATTATCATTACCACATAACTCCATGTTATATTACCACACATTTTCTGTGGTATGAGATCTTTCTTTGGTATTTTGTGTGGTAATTTAGGTTCCACAGGAATACCACATGTACCCATTTTCATTACCACACGACTCTATATTACCACACTCATTTCCTGTAGTTCTAGATATTCATGTGGTAATTTGTGTGGTACTCTGGGTACCACAGGAATATCACAGACAGCCATTATCATTACCTCATAACTCAATGTTATATTACCGCACATTTTCTGTGGTATGAGATCTTCCTGTGGTATTTTGTGTGGTAATTTTGGTACCACAGGAATACAACATACACCCATTTTAATTACCACACGACTCTATGTTATATTGCAACACAGTTCCTGTGGTATGAGATATTTCTGTGGTATTTTGTGTGGTAATTTTGGTACCACAGGAATACCACAGGCACCAATTCTCGTTACCACACGACTCTATGGTATATTACCACACATATTCCTGTGGTATGAGGTATTCCTGTGGCAATTTGTGTGGTAAAACCCGTTACCACAGGAATTACCACAGGACATTTTTGTAAGGGTAAGTTTCCCCTATTTCAGGTATCAATAATTTTTGAACCAGGTGAATTTGAAAAAAAATATAATTATAAGGCTCGTTTAGGTAATTTTAAAAGCTACCATGTGACCGATTTTTGGGAAGAATAATCATGTCATGCTTCAGTGAGTACTGGTTGAATGCAAATATGTAATTTTTGAAGTTCACAAGCCGATTATCAAAACTTTGAATAAATGATTTCGGAACAATATTCAAATTTTTCTACATCACACTTGTCAAAAAAGATGCCACATGTGTGCCCTAACATATAATATGAGTTTATGGAAAATTTCACGGTTGAGTGAGCACTTGATTAAAAATTGCAAAAACTGCAGTTTTCATCCGTGCAGTTCGCTCCATTTAAACATGGGTTACTTTCACACTCGTTGATATCTAGAAGGAATGGATACATACCGAGTACTCCACAATGAAAAAAAACAAAACACAAAAACCAAAAACCAAACAAACAAAGCCGTCATTTTAGTGTAAGCATTACATAACAAGAAAAATGTGTTACACAGCAAAAGTAATGTGTTACACAGCAAATAAATGAAAACATATTAGTTCAATATAGCTGATAAGTGATATACAAATATATTTGTAGTTATATTCAGTCATCTACACTGTAAAAAATATATATATTTTTACAGCAAACCTGCTGTCAGCAGAGCCACCATAAAAAAAAAAAAATGTAATTTTAAAAACAATTTTGTTGTAAATTTCTCCTGTAAATAATTACGTGAGAAATATAAAGTATCCATCAGAAGTAACACATTTGTTCCGTTTTAACCAAATATGTAAGCTATAGAACTCTAATGATTTTTTTTTTCTTCTCTTTCTTTATATGTAGAGGAGAAATTTACAACAAAACTGGCGACTCTGCTGACATTACTTTTCTTCTTTTTTTTTCACAGTGTAGCTTCACAATCAAAATATTCATTACTGAAATTATATTTTAGGTTTAAAGTTCTGCATAGCATCAGCAATGCTTCATGTGGTCGCAGCTCATAGGCTTATCCTTATTTTTGACAATTTTTAATTGTTGTTATACTTTGCTTTATAGAGTTGGATTCAAGGCACTTCAAAAGTGAGAATAATCATGTTGCTATCAATTATGTTCTCAAGTTATGCTGATGACTTATGTTTGTGGTACGAAATTGTACGTTTACATCTCTATTACTAGCCTAATTTGTGTTAATGAGTATAATCGGCAGCTTTTTTCTCGAAGGTTTTAATAAACGTTCAGTACCAGTGCTTTTGTACCAACCATTGACTTTTTCTTTTGTCTTTAAAATAATTTTTTATCCAATGCACTTTAATAGGCCTATAGTGCCTTTTGTGGAATTATTACCTGATAAGCATTCGCTTCCACCAAACCCTGGAGTGCAGTCACAGCGATAACCATTGATCTCATCTGTACAGGTCGCTCCATTTAGACAAGGGTTACTTTCACACTCGTTGATATCTAGAAGCAATAATAATAATGATAATAATAATAATAGACTGGATTTATAAAGCACCTTTTCATCAGATACAAAGCGCATAAACATAGAATAAAATAGAAGAGCAATGAACGTAATACTACGCAATTAATAAAATAATAAAGCCACTAGTTAAGAAATCGATTAGTTTATGTTCCCAGCTATTTACAAGTTATATATTCATTATCTTTGCCTTACACCGGAAAGAAAGATAAAATGTCATTATATATGTTTAATTCTTATTTAAATAGAGTTCATATTGTTAATTTCCGTAAAGGTAATACTCTCAAAATGTAAATTATAGACAACAGACTTTGGATTGTACGATTAAATCATACTATAGTTAAACAATGCAACCATTGTATTACTTAACTTATACATAGTGATAGGTCTGTGGGGAAAGCTTGATCAGCCTGCACTCTCTGAATATCATTCATTGGTTTTATTCTTTAGGACATGTTTGGACTCGAGGCAACTTCAAATGTGAGAATTTATTGGTAGCCACATTTGTTCTCAAGCATTACTGATAACTTTTGTTTGCCGTTCGAACTTGTGCATTGCACTATATATCTTCGTATCAATAACCTAATCTTTATGGTTAATTTACGTCCATGAAAATAGTCAGGACCTTTCGTTTTCGGAAGCCAAATATTAAATACCAGGCATATGTTATTAAATCAATATGTATCATCCAGGGACTTTTTTTATGGTTCTGAGAAGAAATCCGTATTAAGTCCAGTTCTCCTTTTCTTGTTTTGTTATTTTCCATCTTTCTACTGAATAATTCACTGAATAAACACCTATTTCGCATTCTGTTCCGCTAAACCCTGGAGTGCAGTCACAGCGATAACCATTGACCTCATCCGTGCAGTTCGCTCCGTTTAAACATGGGTTACTTTCACACTCGTTGATATCTAAAAGGAATGGATACAAACCGATAACTTCACAATGAAAAAACAAACAAACAAAGAAAAAACAAAAACAAAAACCAAACAAACAAAGCCATCATTATAGTGTAGGCATTACCTTAAAACAAAAATAATGTGTTACACAGCCAAGAAATGACAACAGATTAATTCAATATAGCTGATAAGTGATATACAAATAGATTTGTAGTTATATTCAGTCATCTAGCTTCACAATCAAAATATTTATTACTGAAATTATATTTTAGGGTAGATCTGCATAGCATCAGCAATGCTTCGTGAGGTCGCAGCTCATAGGCTTATATTTATTTTTGACAACTTTTTTAATGGTTGTTATACTTTGCAATACAGATTTGGATTCAAGGCACTTGAAAAGTAAGAATAATCATGTTGCTATCAATTATGTTCCCAAGTGTTGCTGATGACTTGTGTTTGTTGTACGAACTTGTACTTGTACATCTCTATTACCAGCCTAATTTGTTTTAATGAGTATAATCGGCAGCTTTTTTTCTCGAAGGTTTAATAAACGTTCAGTACCAGTGCTTTTGTATCAACCATTGACTTTTTCTTTTGTCTTTAAAATATTTTTTTAATCCATGCACTTTAATAGGCCTATAGTGCATTTTGTGTGATTATTACCTGAATGCAACGCCCAAGAATTAGATCCATCTCAGGATATTGTTGAAATGCACTTAAAGATCAAGGTAAGTTTATGTCATAATTATAATTTTAACGCGAAATCCGAGCATGGAATGTGAGAAGAAACTGTCACATTAAATCATTATTGCGGCCCCATATGCTAAATTCCACGTTAGTTGTAGTTATCATGGAATACTAGTAATTTGTAGTGGTAGTTACAGAACACACTCGGATGGTCTGATGAATGATTATAGTTATGATATTATGATCGATAATTAGTATCATTGAATCTATTCTTGTAAAAAATCAAGGAAAGAGTTCCTCTTGCGACAGCCACTCAAAATAAATCGATATAAACACACCTGCGCATGCGCGTCTATATCGGATGTCGCTTTTCACTTTTGCTATTCAAGAGTGATTCAAGAATAAAAAAAATCCTCCGCAGTTTGCAAGTCGCCTCGTTGGTGTAGTGGTAAGAGAGTATGACAGTGACGCTGATGACTCGGATTCGACTCCCACTATTCGTTTTATCTATTTTGACTAAATAAACTGCACGCTTTTTGGTGTTTTTTTTTTATTTATTAAAAAAAATCATTTTTTAAAATCTAACCCTAACCATAGACTCTAGTCTATCTATAAAATATTATTATAAACCATTTCCACATGTTTATCTTTCAATTTGAGTGGCTGTCGCAAAAAGAACCCTTGCCAGAATTAAATTTAATTTGTAAAAGATGAGATGGTGCAGCCCCCCCCCCCACCCCTCCAAAAAGAAAACGAAATAAATAAAAACATTTTTTTAATTAACATGCTATTTAAGTGTATTGGCCTCACAAATTTGCCTTTTTAAGTGTATTGGCCTCACAAATTTGCCTTTTAGTACAGCAATAACACTATGATGTCTCGGCAGACTATTTATTATGTAATCATCATCACAACAATTCAGAGTATCTACTATCGTGATAATGTTAACTATTATGCTACATATTTTTATAATTTATGTTGTACTTTGTAAAAATGAAATTTTGTAACTATATTTTCTTGAGTTGACAATGAAGAACATTATTATTATTATTATTATTATGATTATTATTATTATTATTATTATTATTATTATTATTATTATTATGTTTAGCCCGATTATGTTGAAATAAATCTGTTTTAAATCAAGAAGAGATTTATTTGCTTCATTTCTTTTGTGTTTACATAAATGTGGCTTTAAAATGATGACCAACTAAAGTAAGTAATTTGACTAATATTTCGCTTTGTCTGACTAATTAATTCTAGTCATCTGGCTAAATCAAAAAGTATCTGAAATGGCTAAAAGTTAGTCATTCGACTAATTAATTCTAGTCATCTGACTAATTTATTCTAGTCATCTGGATAAATCCAAAAGTGTCTGAAATAACTAAACGTTAGTCATTCAACTAATTAATTATAGTCATTTCAGACATAGGGCAGGACTATTTTTTATTAGTCAAAATGACTAATTTATGTTTACAGGTTATGAATATCATTCATTGGTATTATTCTTTAGGACAGGTTTGGACTCGAGGCAACTTCAAATGTGAGAATTAATTGGTAGCCACATATGTTCTCAAGCATTACTGATAACTTTTGTTTGCCGTTCGAACTTGTACATTGCACTATATAATTTTGTATCAATGACCTTATCTTTATGGTTAATTTACGTCCATGAAAATAGTCAGGACCCTTATTTTGGGAAGCCAAATATTCAATACCAGGCAAATGTTATTAAATCAATAATGTATCATCCAGGGACTTTTTTATGGTTCTGAGAAGATATCCATATCAAGTCCAGTTCTCCTTCTCTTGTTTTGTTATTTTCCATCTTTCTACTGAATAATTAAATGAATAAATACCTATTTCGCATTCTGTTCCGCTAAACCCTGGAGTGCAGTCACAGCGATAACCATTGATCTCATCCGTGCAGTTCGCTCCATTTAAGCATGGGTTACTTTCACACTCGTTGATATCTAAAAGGAATGGATACAAACCGATAACTCCACAATGAAAAAACAAACAAACAAAGAAAAAACAAAAAACAAACAATTGTAGGCATTACCTTTAAACAAAAATAATGTGTTACACAGCAACGAAATGACAACAGATTAGTTCAATATAGCTGATAAGTGATATACAAATAGATTTGTAGTTATATTCAGTCATCTAGCTTCACAATCAAAATATTTATTACTGAAATTATATTTTAGGGTAGATCTGCATAGCATCAGCAATGCTTCGTGAGGTCGCAGCTCATAGGCTTATACTTATTTTTGACAACTTTTTTTAATGGTTGTTATACTTTGCAATACAGAGTTGGATTCAAGGCACTTTAAAAGTGAGAATAATCACGTTGCTATCCACTATGTTCTAAAGTTATGCTGATGACTTGTGTTTGTGGTGCGAACTTGTACTTGACCGCTCTATTACCAGCCTAATTTATGTTAATGAGTATAATTGGCAGCCTTTTTTTCGAAGGTTTAATAAACGTTCAGTACCAGTGCTTTTATATCAACAATTGACTGTTTGATCAGTTAAATATGCTTTGATCAGTTAAATATGCATCAGTAACACCAGAAAACAAGATATTTCACTATTTTCGGGATAGTTTTCCAACTAATTGATATTTGATTTGATTTTGCATGCTTTGGTTATTTTCCGTATAAAACAATATTTATAGATGAAAGTATAAACGATATACATTCAAATTTTTAAAGTAATATTTAGACAAAGCTGAACAATGTTAACATAGATGACAGCGTATTTTAGGGTAGCTGAAAACTATTAGTTGGAAATATATTTAGCAAGAGCAGGCTCGTTATCGAAGCACTTCTAATGTGAGAATATTAACATATGTTTCCAAGTGTTACTGATAATTATGTTTGGCGTACGAACGTGTACGATTTCATATCCATGAGTTTATCTCTATTACATGCCTAATTTGTGTTAAAGAAATGATTGGGAGCCCTGTTTTCAAAAGTTAAAAATGTGTATCAACCAGGGACTTTTTCTTCTGTTCTGAAAAGAAGTTTATATCTAATCTACTTCAATACCGGTATATTATATTTTAAGTTAATTATACCCGATTCGCATTCTGTTCCGCTAAACCCTGGAGTGCAGTCACAGCGATAATCATTGATCTCATCTGTGCAGGTCGCTCCATTTTGACACGGGTTACTTTCACACTCGTTGATATCTAGAAACAATATAAGATTTAAACCATTAGGTCAGTTATTTTTTTTTTTTCGATTTGATTTGACATCATTACCTTGGTTTCCGTATAAAACACAATAAAACGATACTAATAAGACTGTGCAGCGTAAGTAAAGCTTGTTAAGCTCACCGCTTTAAATAATATTCTTATCTTCGAAAATTCAGTCAAAAGAAAGAGAGAGAGAGAGAAAAAAAAAAACAGTCAGTGGTATTTTGCTAAGAGCAGGTAGACTCGAGGCACTTCTAATGTGAAAATTTGTTGCTATCGACATATGTTTTCAAGTGTTACTGATAATTCTTGTTTGTCGTTCGAACTTGTACATTGCACATACAATTTTTCTACACAGAGTGACTTAAAATAAAATACTAATAATGAAAATGATAACATACTATATGCACGTCTAAAGTTTATTCAACCCTCCTTAATTGACTCGAATAAAAAAAAAAAAATTAATTGCCATCAAAACAGCCATTTTACCCTATTGTGATAATTTTACAATTTTCTGACACTCTTAAAAAAAGTCTTGGTAACTATTGGAAGAATAAAATGATAAATGCACAAAGATAACATAATGATTCAATAAAGCACCTTTAAATAATGCCAGCGCGAAGCTCGTTTTTTTCATGTTCATAAAAAGTTCTAAAAGTTTGGATATACCTGAGGGGAGGGTCTACGAGGTCGATTTTTCTCGTATCGAATTTTGTTATTGATGTAGACAAACATCCTGATAAAAGAAAATGTGATATGAGAAAAATCGGCCTCGTGGACCCTCGACTTCGTGAGCCATCAGCCTCTTGAACCCTCGGTCTATGGGAAAATCCTCTGCTCGTTGGAACACCCCATACCTGATACCAGCTATGTTTGCGATAATTTTGCAGCGTTATATTACCAACTTTTCAGTCCACATGTTGTTAAGTACACAGCCCACATCCCCCTCCCCCCTCCACAAAAAAAAAAAAAAAAAAAAAGTAAAAATAAAAAAATATGCAATTCGTATTATACAAAGTCCCCTTGGATTTCAGAAATAAGTCAAAACATACGAGAAAGTGCAAAAACACGATATTGCACTGGTATGTTCAATTTTAGGGAAATGGAAAATTTCGGCCCAGCACGGTCCTCCCAACAAGCAATTTTGCATGAATGAAACACCTGTCGCAATAGCTCCACCTTGTTTTCATGAATTTTGGAGTATTTATTTTTAAACATTGGTATTTTTTTGCAAATTAAATTTTAAAACATAGTTAGTAATACCTTACGAAAGTATTCTTATGAAGCCAAATATCCGTTTAAAGATTTCTGCGTATAGGGGGCACACGAGTAAATTGACGCCCATAGGCTCACGTGTTAAATTAACGCTCTTCAAAAACAGACATTCCAAAATTCTGTCGATGGAAATCGTTTTAATTATCAAAGCAAAGTTAAAATTTAAAGGACTCGTTGTTAAGGGACTTATAGAAAACTTTGTCAGCTCAAACAAAAATCAAGAATCCTTGAGCGAGACTATGACAAAAGAGATGATTTTTGTAGGCGTGATTTAGTAGATGTACAAATTACGAAAAAGATTCCTAAAAAATACGCCAAAGTGTCTAATCTTCAACTAAATGGTAAATTATGAAAGAGTAGGACTTATAGCACATATTTATTCATTAAACAGCAACATAAAACCATTAAATGATTTTATATGACCATTTTCTATCAATAAAAATTACCTCATCTTTAGTACGCGTTCCCAAAAAACCTTGCGTGCATATCATTTACTCGTGTGTACCCTATAGACTCATTCGGGTAGCATTTCATGCAAGTGAGCCCTCTACGTGCCCGCCATATGGCTGGGGGTATGTCTGCACGTTGGGACATTTACCTTTGTTACGCATAGATGCGCACACAAGGAGCATTCGTAGCATTGGCGGCGATCCCCCCCCCCTCGATTTTTTTCTGGGAGGATCGCCCCCCCCCCTCGATTTTTAAAGCTTAACATATTTTTAAGTAGTGACTAGCTTGTGAAGCTAAAGGGGTAAAAATGTATATCAAATACAATGCTAAATGTTATTATACACCCAGGGGGCAAGAGGTGTGGACCCGACTTGGCGAGATCTAAAAAGTAGTCCTATCTAATATGGTTCTATGCACCCATAGCAACACCGCTAGGGTGAACTACCCGGTGGTAAAGTGACACGAGGGTCTCTACAGGCGGGGGCGCCCGAAATAGCCGCCCTTTTTTTTTACCAAAAATAGTATTTTGAAAAAAAAAAGGACTAGAAATAATTCTCTAAACTCGATGAGTTGGGTGTCATATGAAAGAGTGTTAAATTTCCTTTCCGACAATATAAATTTCATTGAAAATTGAAATTAAATAAATTCAGTTTTGTACTTAAAAACATCATTTTTTGCATTTTTTTCCAAAAATTATTTTTTTACATATTTTTTAATCTAATGTATTAAAATTTCTAATGAGAGCTGAAAAGTGTTACTTCCTGAAAAATTGCCCATTGGTATGTCCTATCATCTGTAAAATAAATTTGAGCATAACCTTATTTCTATAAAAAGTTATAATACGCTAAAAATATTAATGTAATATACAAACAAATCAAAATTTTGTCTATCTATGTTGAAAACCCGCATATATACGTGTTATACAGTACATAACATATACATGTATGTGTACGAAACATTGTGACTGACCGTGGCTAATCTTACAATTCTTTAACAGATTTAATGAACTTTTGGGAGTATAATAAAAGTTTCTAAAGAGATTTAATACAACCCGACAAAATCTGATGTTTTGTATTTAGAAATGGAGCCCATGTGTGGGGGCGGCAGGTTTTATTTTACATAAAGAATACATTGGTAATACATTTTGACCTTGTGCACGCATATCTGTAAAATGCATGTACATTGTACAAAGTCAATAAGAGTCACGGAACAAAAATAATGAAATGGGGTCAATTATCAACGAGGAACCCTGGGGGGGGGGGGGGGGGGCTCATAGGTCCGTGCCAACCAAAAAATTTAGGGGAAATCCCTAAAATCGGGAATTCGGTGCTTAACACCCACCCCCTCCTCGGGGAAAAGGGGGAGAGAAAATGTATGTAGATGTCAGACCAAACTAAAGTGGGTTATCCACCATGGCTCATTTTTAAAATTAATTTATTTATTAATTTATATCGTCTCTATACAAGGTGGCCCTTTAAATGAGGAATATTACTCTTCAAGGGCCCTTGTCTATACGGTTAAGAGCAAATAATTGCACTGTAGTATAAACAATGGACTAAGTGTGGTATACATACATAAAGAGTAAATTAAAATACTCTTATTTAAATAATGTTGACAAATATTGGAAGGCCGAAGGACGATTTTATTTTATGCTATCCCCATGCCCCTTCCACAAATCTGACAGAAATTCTAGCCGGCGTAGCCTTAAAGTGTGGGTGTGCACACATAATGTTCTTAGATGATAAAGATTGCTATTTTGTAAAATGACGACGGTTAAAGGCATGAACTCAAAATTTAATTGTCGCCTATCATTAAAAGGCATACACTTCAAGCGAGAAGGGGCAACCCCCCCCCCCCCACTCAGGAGGTCAACCATACGCGTATGCCCGCTACAGATTTTTAGAGATACCCCTATCAGTCGGGGAAACTGTGTCAAAATTACCCCTTATTAGAGGCTTTTGGAGGGGAAGCTGCATCAAAATTACTCCCCTATTACAGGCTTTTGGAGGGGGGAGCAAGGAAAATTAATCCCTTTTCACAGGTTTTGGGACCATATTCAGGCCCATATTTCAGGATTTTTTCCTCAATTAATTGAAAACTATCCCAAATTAAAAATAGGCCACGGGGAAAAAAAAGGCGTAAAGACCCTTATTTCAATGATATCTCGGGGATTTTTCAACGACGCGAGCCCCAATTATATACCCCTTTCCCGAGAAATCGGGAACAAGCATGTAGGGTACATGCAGGTAATATGGACCCCCTAAGCTCATTTGCCTAATTTGCATAAAATTACGAAATGACACACAGTCTAATCTCAATCTTTGTTTAATGAATCAATAACTACTGCTCTAACTTTTATGTGAAGAAACAATTATTCCAACCCCTGTCTGCATATTCAAATGTTGACGTCATTACAAAGTGCCCATATTACCTGCATGTGCAGGTAATATGGGCACATGTATTTAATGTATGTTTAAAAACTACAATGACTCTACCATGTTGGAATTTGCTTAAAATGTTGAAAATCATTAACTTTAAGATATAATTTGAAATTATAAGACCTTCAGTAAATCCTTTGACTATATATTTCATTGTTATGTATTTTGTATATTATTACCTTTTTGATATTCTTTAAATATTATTTTCATTATACAAGTCAATATAGGCTACAATAAGTTATTTATATTATCATATCTGTGAATATACCCAAAAAAATCGTAGCAAAGAGATTGATGCCTCATCCCAATACTAAGTACAGAATCATTTCCGCATTTTGGATGTCCCTATATTATACCATATGTGCTGTGTCAGGCAAGCATTCAATGCCACATTGCACCCCTTCACTAAAACAAATTGACCTGTACACGCTAGTATGATCAAAATGAAACTATAAGCTTACTAATATACAAAACAGTTGAGGTACCCCTCAACACTCTTTCACCATCACATTCTGTGAAATATCAAATTTTACATCAGGGTAAAAATGCCGTAAGTTTTACCTACCTTGTGGTTTTCAGCAGTTTTCTCAGAGAAATTTCGGCATCAGATGCTCTCACGACGATATATTGCGTATACAGTTCATATGAACACATTATGGTGCTTACACCGGTCACGGTCACGGTCGACGGTCACGACATGATTGCTTCAGGTGCCCATATTACCTGCTGGCCCATATTACCTGCATACCTATTACGTGTATGATTGACTCTGAGTGGGGGAGGGGGGGCGGGGGGGGGGGGGGCAACACCTTACGTGGCTTCTGCATCGTTGTATCGAATGAGAGGAAAGAGAGAGGGGTGGGAGAGAGAGAGAAAGAGAGCAGGGGCCGATTTATATAAACAGAACACGCTTTATTTCATTACTTTACATTTAAATAACCATTGATGGCAGGCATGGGAATTCATGCTTTTCATTACCACTTTAAGTATTAAATTATTTTCAGCTCTTTCATTTTTTATTATCTATAGGTAGACCGCCAAACTTTGCCCTGACCCTTTTTATATGAAATATGGAGACTGGAACTCCTTCTACATGTATCACGTATATCAAAACTCTGTATAAACACGGACATTGACAACATTTTGGATATGTTATGGATAATGAATGGGCGGGGCTCCGTCAAGACCACATAATAATGCTTGAAACGGAGTGGCGTATCCAAAGGGCTGATCACAAGGCCTTGGTGAGTTCATTTTTTTTTTTTTTGTTGTGTCAATCATATAATGACAAAGAATGCCTGAAAGACCTAATTCCCCAGTTTTATTGGTTTAAGATTACAAATTGATTAAAATAAAATTCATTTATTTGCCACCCCCTGGTTGTCCCATGGTCCAACAGTCGCACTCCCCCATTTTCATGAAAGACTTTCGATAATGTAGCTTTGAATATAATATGTCTTAAAAAGCAATATAAAAAGACAAAGGAGGCCGTATATTTTATTACATTTTTAAAAATCTATTATTTTGTTTATTTATTTTTTTATATGTTCAAGAGTCTTATTGTAAAAGGCATGTAATCCCAAAACTGCCCCATGACCTTTTAATAAGGATTTTACAGTGATTCAAATTTCCATGATGGTGTTAATGTTTATATCCCTTATCAATTGGGCACGGATTCAGATTTCTTGAGAGGGGGATGCCAAAAACGGAATTTCAGATTTATCAAGTTCGACACCCCAAGAATTTGTTAGGACACACGAGCTGAGTAAAAACATACGCCCACATTTTTTTAGGTCACATGATATAAAATTGCTCTCAGGGTGGGGAGGGGGTGTTGTGTTGTGAATAAGGAATCATCCTTCGGTGATATAATGAGTCATCATTTTTTCAAATGAGAGTATTTGTATTAACTTTAAAGATTGATCTTATTTGTATGTATACCATCACCAGGCGCGGATACAGGGGGGGGGTGCCAACGGGCCCACCCCCCCCTAGACCCAAAAAAAAAAAAAGGAAAAAAAGAAAAGAAAAAGAAGAAAAAAAACGCGAAGTAAAATAGACGAGCGGGCCGTGACCCCACCTTACCCTATAGGTAAACATATGACCTCATTGAGTGTACCTTTCGGCTCGCCCGGTTAACGGGAAAAAATTTGGGGTACCAAAATTTCAAATTCCGATTTTGCTTCCCCCCCCCCCTGTTATGGAATCCTGGATCCGCCACTGCATCACTGACCATGCGTGCAATAATTTACTTCTGTTCTGTGTGGATGGTGAAGATATTTAAATTAATTTTGTCTGTCACCCATTCATATTATATTTTATTTTCTTTTTCCTGGGGTGGGGGTGTACATGTACGAGTAAAAGCACAAAATTCCCGTTTAATTTCCCACTAAATTTTGGGTTCGGGTGAAACTTTCAGACCCCCACCCCGGATACTCCTTTGATAATTTAATTGACACTCATCCAATCATTTTAGTATGTACATATTCGTTGATGTAAAAAAAAAAAAAAAAGCCTAATAAAACTATGGATATTATAGCAATATATTCTTCATCAAAATTTATAAAAAAATATTATTAATAATAAAACCTGCCTCCCCCATTGACGCACATGTGCTCCATTTCTATATACATACCAGAAAATTTGGTAGTGTTTTATTAAATCCATTTGGAAACTTTATCATACTCCCAGAAGTTCATTAAATCTGAAAGATAACCCTAGTCAGTCACAATACAGTATACGTATTACTATACAGTATTTATGGTATAACACGTGTATATACGGGTTTTCGCTCTAATTGTGCGAAATTTTGATTTATTTTTTTTCGTATATTACGCTCATAGGTATAGCGTAAAATATCTTTCAACAGAAATTTTTTTTTATCCCAATCTTTTTACAGATCATAGGACATACCAATAGGCAATTTTTCAGAAAGTAACAACTCTCAGCTCTTTTTAGAAATTTTGATACATTAAATTGAAAAATATGTAAAAAAAATATTTTTGGAAAAAAATTCAAAAAATGACGTATTCAAGTACAAAACTGAATTTATTTAATTTCAATTCTCACTAAAATTAGCATTGTTGTAAAGGAAATTTAATGTTCTTTCATATGATACCCAACTCATTGAGTTTAGAGAATTATTTCTAGTCACTTTCTTTAGAAAACTATTTTTGTAAAAAGGGCGGCTATTTTGGGCGCCCCCGCCTGTAGAGACCCTCGTGTCACTTTACCACCGGGTAGTCCACCCTAGCGGTGTTGGTATGGGTACAAAGAATCATATTACATAGGACTACTTTTTAGATCTCGCCGATGCAGCTAACTTTAAAAATATGGGTTTTGCCCCCCGGGTAATAAGGCCAAATTTTCGGCTCGTGCTGCGCGCTCGCAAACATTTTTATTAATTTCTGCATAATGTGCGAAGTATGCGAATTTTGAGTGTATTACTTTTTCACTTTCGGGTGTTTCCGTTCCCCCCCCCCCAGTCGATGACATGAAATCGCCGCGCTTGATTCGTAGTACATTAGAACCCCAGCAATGGCGACCATGACAAAACATCACCCAACGAATTCGTCTATAATAGCAAACAAAATTATGATAAAAATTGAGGTTTCTGTTGAATTCGTGTGATTCTTTTTGTGTCGTAATCGGTGGTCACAACTCGCCGTAGGCTGCGGGGTACATTTGATTTTATGGTAGAGGAGGGGGGGGGGGCTCATTTTGTGTTTTTGAACACGTTTGCTGGAAAAGGTGGGGCTGAACCCCCCCCATGCTCGCGGCCATTTTTTTCTAATTCTTTACTTTTAAACAGCCCCTCCCCCCCAAAAAAAATGGGGCGACCCAAAAATTTTAGTGCCATTTTTGTTTCCTTTTTTTAATACTTTTCAATTTATTCTCATGAAAAAAAAAGAAAGGCGGGGGCCAAAAAAATTTGGGGCCGATTTTTTTTTTTAAATTAGAAATTACATTAAAAAGAAAGAAAAAAAATGCCCCCTTTTTGGGGCCCCTTTTTTTTTTAATTTGAAATTTCTAATAAAAATGAAAAAAAAAAAAAAAAATCGGCCCCAATTTTTCTTTATTACTTATTTACTTAGTTTGTTGTTTTGTTTTGTTTTGTTTGTTTTTTTTTTGGGGGTGCTAATTTAGGGGGCTATCTAATATAACAGATATTGACTGGTGGGGTGTGTAAAACAACATTCTTTGGACCGCTAAGGAATTATATTCCCTCGTGATCATATTTAATAACCCTCGGAAAATATAAATCCGGTGGTCCAAAGAATGTTATATTAACACCCATCATTCATATCTGTATAGTAACACCAGAAAACAAGAATTTCACTTTTAATCGATAGTTTTCTAACTAATTGTTATTTGATTTGATTTTGCATGATTGGTTTTGTTTCCGTAAAACATTTAGATGAAAACATAGATGACATACATTCAATTTTTAATAGTAATATTTAAACAAAGCTGTGTATTTTAGGGTAGCTGAAAACTATTAGTTGAAATATATTTAGCAAGAGCAGGCTCGTTATCGAAGCACTTGGTAATGTGAGAATATCAACTTATGTTTCCAAATATGTTGGCGTACGAACGTGTACGATTTCATATCTATGAGTCTATCTCTATTACAGCCTAATTTATGTATAGAAATAATTGGGAGCCTGTTTTTCAATTGTAAAATATATATCAACAGGACTTTTCTTCTGTTCTGAAAAGAAGTTTATATCTAATCTGGTTCTAGACAATTACCCCTGGACATTACCCCCGACATTCCCGACAATTACCCCTAGGACAATTACCCCCCGGACAATTACCCCCGGACAATCCCCCGAGACAATTACCCCCGAGACAATTACCCCCGGACAATTACCCCCCGGACAATTACCCCAAGGACAATTACCCCGGACAATTACCCCCGGACAATACCCCCGACAATTACCCCCCGACAATTACCCCGAGGACAATTACCCCCCGGACAATTACCCCCGCAATTACCCTGAGGCAATTACCCCCGGACATTACCCCCAGACAATTCCCCCGACAATTACCCCCCTCACAGGCATTGATGTTGGAATCAAGTGGCGCCCATTGTGAGTCTCGCTCGCAGTTTTCGAATTATTCTACTTGATTTTATCATAATGAATCTCTCTCTCTCTTTCATATTTCTCTTCTCCTTTGCTCTCTCTCACTTTCTTTTTTTTCCTTGCTTTTTCTCCCCCCTTTCACCTCTGCGCCATGAAAAAATGGGGGGGCTTGAGCCCCAAGCGCCCCGTTTGGATACTCATATATGCATAGAAAATATGTAAACGGGCCCTCATATTTACCTTTTATTTCATAGAACAACAATTTGAAAATTCGAAGGACACAAATACACATAATAATCACACATGTTGAATATCTCTGATTCATCTCTGATTCCAATTTTTTAAGATTATTTTTTGTTTAATTTCACGAAAACGGATAAAACCTTGTCTGAACCATGGTTTCTAAGGGCGGCAATAAAGGTCAATTAATAAC
>CALNVZ010000698.1:65351-84050 GCA_940671915.1 Paracentrotus lividus
ATACTTCTGCATACTCTTTGCCGCAGACTTTTAGTCTGCCGCAGATCTGCCGCAGATCTGCGGCAGACTTTCTATTTTCCTATGGGTCAGCAACAAGCTGTTCACTACCTGGTGGCTGTTCATCCGCTGGCTTTTACAGTTAAGCAAGACACTGGCAGCAGTCATGACTTTTGGAAGGATGCTTGCCATAGTTTTTGAAACATTTTTTTCCAGTGTGTCACTTTCAGATGCTGCCTTTAAAGCAGACAAGAATACAGGTGCTTTTCCTTTCAATTCCTCTTCCTGTTTCTTTATGGAGAACTGCTGTAACACAGAAGGGCAAGTCCACGCTATTTGTTCCTGAGATGGTGATTTTTCGACTTTTTGACTATTTTTGTGTCAAGTGTGTCAGTGGGTTTGTAAAGGTATACATAATGTGTCATATATCACCATAAAGGATATGAAATGAACTTAATGCAAATGAGGTCAAAAGTCATTTCAAGGTCATATGACATCACAAGGCTCATTAATATTCATGAAAAAAATATAAAATGCATTAAAAATGCTATTTTCAACCATTTAAAAAAGAGGTTTGTCATATAGGAGTACAACCAGAAAGTATGTATTTTCTGTTTTTATCTTTTCTTGGCTTACTCTGGTGAAAATATCACGAACCTAGCACATAGCTTTCCATATTTTTAGACTTAAAATATTCAGGTCTCAGAAATAGTCTCACAAAAGTTACCGAGCTGTTGTAAACTCATACCTTTTTATTACCCACCCTCCCACCTTAAGAAATGAAACAAAATAAGTTTTTTTTACATTTGGCCATGCGTTTTGAGTTGGGCCCTTAAAAAGGTAGAGTTGTGACATCTGCTCCTCAAATATGATTTTGTCTATCGATTTACTGAAAAACTATACAAGCTATATAGCTGAATTTGGTCTTAAATTAAAGCGCTCATGTACGGCAACAAACTACATGTTTTTAAAAATGTTAAAATTTCATCATTGTCTGTTAATTAACTGTTAATTAACGAGAGTCAGGGGTGGAGGAGGAGCCGCGCAGGAGGAGCCGCGCAGCAAATATAGTACATGTGCTGTAAAACGGAGTTAAATCATGTTCAAAGATGGATTTTTTTTACATTGAAAATGCATTCAGCCTTCTGAAACACTTAATTTAGCTGGTTTATGATCCATAATTAAGTAATTATAACCGATTTAGTGCTGTACGCTGTAGTACATTGAGACTGTACTATATGATTGACAATTTCTTTATAGCTAAAGGGCTCTTACATTTTATGCGACATTATGGTTAATAATGTTTACCAAGACGAAGGGACTTTCACATGTCAGTACTACTTTGCTACTTCTATCTGCCTTAGCAACTTATATAGGATCCTTCATTACATGTCTAGTATCTTAAACAGCGAGTTACAGTATACTTAGAACACGGCAACAAGGTACATTTTCTTAAAAAATTGAAATTTTCAAAGTCATCTTTCTAGCCTGGAGCAAAATGCGGTAAACTCTACCAGGGTATAGAAAGTTATACATGTTTGGAAAGCTCTAAAAGTGATGAGTTCAAATCTGCAGTATATAATGTTGTAGGGTAAGCGGTATTTTTCTTGCAATTTTTTTCCAAAGCCATCTTTTTTCATGAATTTTTCAGGCTTTAAGATTCATAACCTTTCAAGGGCGCCACCTATGTTAATTTTAAGTGCATTTCTGAACTCCTCAGACATTCAGCTTCCAGAAAATGTATACTTTTGTGGGGTAAATATAAATTTTGAAAAACTTACAGTCACTTTCATGGAAATGCACACGATTAGTACAGATTTTGAGTGCGTCACACAACATGGGCCCAACTTAAAACGCATGGCCATTTGTGTTTTGTATTATGTTTCTTTTGTTTTATCAGAGAGATTTTTTAACAAAAGACGTTGCAACGCCTTGGCTACACCAATTGTTTAATAAAAAATATTACAGGGAATGATTGTCCCGTGTGTTACTGCCCTGTTTGTTACCTGACATAGTTTTTAAAACTTGAACTTTGCCAGGAAACTTGAAGTTGTATTAACGTTAAAATATGTCCTTACAATGTTTATTACATGTTTAAGAGGATATAACTTTGCAAATTTAGATCTACTTTTTAAATTCAGAGTTATATGTGAACAAAGTCAAAATTTGAAAACACCATTTTTTTGCGGTCCCGTTTGTTACCGACGAATAAATGATCATAAATTAATTATGAATTGAGTTATTACAATTATTTTTTATGTTTTTGTTGAACATTCTCAGTACCTTCATGACTATACATTTGTACCAAAGAATTGAGATTTCATTTAAGATTCTTCAAACAAGCCCTATTTTTGGCTCTGAATGTCCCGTTTGTTACCGCGCAAAATAGCTTGGACTTGCCCAGAAACAGATGTCTCTCTGAAGTGTGACTGGAATGATGGTTTGCACAGAGCACTCGTCTCCTTCTAATTTCCTCTAGAAATAAACGGCGTGCCTGATTCTTGCTTTCATCCATCTTCAAAACATGGTGAACTGCAGCAGTATGGTCTCCCTTGCTGATGGCTAATGCTACTTCTGTCCATTCCTCTGGAACCTCTGTTCTCTCTATTTGGCCCTTACGTTGAACAGTTATCTGTAGAAGATACAAAAAGATGTGTGAAAACAAGATGTATAATCCCTTAAAACATTTTACTATTCATTACACATTTTTATGGACCACATCGAAGCTCCACAACACAAAATTTGAACATGTTTAAGATTTTGGGTGCATCTTAATCATTCTCAAGTCATTTTCGTCACATTGAATTTTGAAAGTTCATTATTAATAGCTAATTTTGTCATGGTGACGTCATACATTGGTGCATTCTTTATTTATATTTTAATGTGGGTTTGAATCCTTATTGATTTTTATGCCAGTGAAAAGTTCATCGATCTAAACACAAAACAAAAAGAAGGTTCCCCCTATTTCAGATATCAATAATTTTTTAACCAATAGGAATTTAAAAAATCTAATTATATGTCCATGTAGGGAATTTTATTAGTTACCATAGGAGCGAATTTTAGGAAAAATCATCAAGTCATGCTTCAGTGATTAATGGTTGAATGCAAAAATGTCATTTTTTGAAGTTCACAAGCCTAAAATCACAACTTTGATTCAATGATATCGGACTCATTTTCAGATTTTAAATAAGTTACACGTCAGAATGTATGCAAAACGTGCTTCCCAACATACGGAAACGAAATTTGCGTCAAATTTCACGGTTGAGTGAGCATACAGCAATACGCCCAATCTGCGATTTTTACTTCTTTACCATGTTATAATCGATCAAATGTGAGGGGATTCCTGTTTTGGAAGTATATGCAACCAATATCCATCTATTCACGGTTGAATGCACCCATCAATTAACCAAAAAATAGGCCATTTTAGAATTACGAAGAGTCATTGTAGTAATTTTATGCACTAGAAAGCACCTCAATAATATTTTTTGGGTTTTATTTATATTTTTTGGCACGTGTGGATGATCCTATGGCATTTATTTAAAAATTCATGCTTCAGTGAGCATGTGAGACTGGAAAAGCCCTTTTCTCACATATGGACTAAAATTCAAATTCTTACTTTGATTGAATATAACAATTCCTGTTGGGGAGTACTTTTGATTTTATTTTCACAAAAATCCCGGTGTTTCACGCCTCAGTGGGCACAAGATACAAGAAAATCATGCAAATGAGAAGAAAGTTTCGGGCTTCGTCATGGTTCAGTGACTTTTCGAATACGTAATTTGAATCAAGATCATGTTAGTTGGAGATCAGTTGAAGCTGTGTGCCAAGTTTCGTGACATAACTCATGGTAGAATTAACAATAATCATCAATTAACTTGGCCAAATTTCACATATGTCAGGTATTGATTTCCTCCTCCATTGCCTTTATGTACAGATTTTAAAGTTTAACAAAAGTGAAATTTGGCATATTTTACCTGTCAGTTTTTGTCCATTTGACTGTGAATTATTTTATGAAACTTTGCACATAGCTTCAACCGGTCTCTAACTAACATGATCGTTACTCAAATTACGTATTTTAAAAGTCACTGAACCATGACGAAGCCCGAAACTTTCTTCTTATTTTCATGATTTTCTTGTATCTTGTGCCCACTGAGGCGTGAAACATCGGGATTTTTATGAAAATAAATGTAAAGGTACTCCCTGAAAAGAATTGTTATATTCAATCAAAGTAAGAATTTGAATTTTAGTCCGTACGTGAGAAAAGGGTTTTTCCAGTCTCACGTGCTCATTGAAGCATGAATTTTTAAATAAATGCCATAGGATCACTGACACGTGCCCAAAGAATATAAATATAACCCAAAAGATGTTATTGAGATGCTTTCTAGTGCATAAAATTACTACAATGATTCTTTGTAATTCTAAAATGGCCTATTTTTTGTTTGATTGATGGGTTCATTCAACCGTGAATGGATGGATATTGGTTGCATATACTTCCAAAAGAGGAATTCCGTCACATTTGATCGATTATACCATGGCAAAGAAGTAAAAATCGCAGTTTGGGCAATTTTTGCTGCATGCTCACTCAACTGTGAAATTTGATGCAAATTTTGTTTCCGTATGTTGGGAAGCACGTTTTGCATACATTCTGACGTGTAAGTTGTTTAAAATCTGAAAATAAGTCCGATATCATTGAGTCAAAGTTGTGATTTTAGGCTTGTGAACTTCAAAAAATGACATTTTTGCATTCAACCATTAATCACTGAAGCATGACTTGATGATTTTTCCTAAAATTCGCTCCTATGGTAACTAATTAAATTCCCTACATAAACATATAATTAGATTTTTAAAATTCCTCTTGGTTAAAAAATTATTGATATCTGAAATAGGGGGAACTTTCTTTTTGTTTTGTGTTTATTTGCAATGGTAACATCATGTTTGAATGCACATAACTCGTATTTAAATTTATATTGGAAGGCGAAAAGTTGCAAAATGCATTGTTATTGCTTCCATTGAGTAACTCGCAAAAGACAATAATAGTCACAATATGCATTCAATTTGCAACCGTTTTACACTTAATTTCTTATTTGTCCTAACATCCAGTTGTTCTGTGCTTGCATACTATAAAAAAATGTTTTCCACTTGTACCATTTTATTTGACACAGACTGTAACAGAGTCAACTATCAATTTTTAATTTATTTTTTCAAGAATAGGGAAGAAAATTATGCTTGAGATCATGTTTAATTTACACATTGCCAGTACACTTTGCCATGGATTTAGATTTTTCTTAAAGGGCGTCATTTTCCGACTCCTTTTTTTTCTTCAGCCAAATAGTTTTGGTATGTACACTGTTCGTCATAAAGGTGGAATATTTTTTTCTGGCTCAAGCGACATTATGTTGCTCCGTTATTAATTTCTTGAATGTGTTTGTCACCGCTTTCACTTTCTTGGATCCTGGGTATATCTTGGACGTTCCCTCAACCCTTCCCGGGGATTTTTCTTCAAAAAAGTTTGTCCCCCCCCAGAAGATGGCCATTTTCGTCATTTTTTCTTATTTTTGGGGCACTTTTTTGTTCACGCGACCCACCAAGGCCGCCTCAGTCCTACCCAAGGAAACACGTCTGAGGTGGAGATTCGTGATTGTTCATTAAATTAAATCTAGATTTATGGTTACAGACTCGACTCTTTTGTCTAGGGAAGGGGTCAAAATTTATTTTGATTGGAGTTCAACATTCATTTTATTCATTTTTACACCATGGAAATTTCTATCTTCCCTAAATTTTATTGTAAAATATCAATCAAACATAAATAAAAATAAAATATTATCAATAATGACTATTTACAGCCTTGTCATCAAGGCTAAACAAAATTTAAGGGGAATATGATGATATTTAAAGGTTAAAGGTGGTTTTTCATTTCTTTTGTTTTCAGCATAAAGATGGAATAAAATATTCCGAATTTTCACCAATCTCGTTTTTTACTTCAACCCCTCCCCTAGAAAAGAGACCTTAGCCTGTCCCCAGAAATATAGATTTAACTTAAAGAACAATATAAAACAATACACCCCAGTTGCGTTTAATGGGGGTAGGACTGAGGGGGGCTTGATCGGCCGGGAAAACAAAAAGGGGCCCCAAAATGAGAAAAAATGACAAAAATGGGCATCACGGGGGTTGACAAAAGTTTTTTTGGAAAAAGGTTCACGTGAAGGATTGGGAGAATGTCCAAGATATAGCCAGGGTCCCAAAAAATAAAAGCAGAGACCAACATATTCAAGAAATTAAAGTCAGAGCAAAATCATGTCGCTATAGCGGCAAAAAAATATTCCACCTTTATGACGGACAGTGTACATTCATAATTCTTAATATGCTGACCATATTTGGTTCTATGGGTCACATTGGGTAAATACCACAGGCGTCAGAAGGCTCTGCAAAAATAAATGAACAACCTCAGGTTTGCATCCCTTTACATGAGGCAACAAAAAAAATGGACATATTCTCAAATGATGGACTAACCCATGAACTCACCTGAACTTTTTGCGCCTTAGTAGAAGTATCAAGACTTCTCCTTGCCGATCCAAATGACAGACTTGCTCTGGCCTTGCTTGAATGATCAGATGATCCTTCTGATATTGTTTCCTTCAGAGATAAAAGGGGGATATAAACACAACACAAAAAGAAAGTTCCCCCTATTTAAGATATCAATAATTTTTGAACCAGGAGGAATTTTAAAAATGTAATTATATGTCCATGTAGGGAATTTAATTACCTACCATAGGAGCGAATTTTAGGAAAAATCATCAAGTCATGCTTCAGTGATTAATGGTTGAATGCAAAAATGTCATTTTTTGAAGTTGACAAGCCTAAAATCACAACTTTGATATAATGATATCGGACCAATTTTCATATTTTAAACAATCTACACGTCAGAGTGTATGCAAAACGTGCTTCCCAACATATGGAAACGAAATTTGCGTTAAAATTCACGGTTGAGTGAGCATGCAGCAAAAATTGCCCAAACTGCGATTTTTACTTCTTTGCCATGGTATAATCGATCAAATGTGAGGGAATTCCTGTGTTGGAAGTGTATGCAACCAATATCCATCCATTCACGGCTGAATGAACCCATCAATCAACCTAAAAATAGGCCATGTTAGAATTACAAAGAGTCATTGTAGTAATTCTATGCACTAGAAAGCATCTCAATAACATTTTTGGGGTTTTATTTATATGCTTTGGGCGCATGTCAATGATCCTATGGCTTTTATTAAAAAATTCATGCTTCATTGAGCACGTGAGACTGGAAAAGCCGTTTTCTCACGTACGGACTAAAATTCAAATTCTTACTTTGATTGAATATAACAATTCTTTTTGGGGAGTACTTTTGATTTTATTTTCATAGAAATCCCGATGTTTCACGCCTCAGTGGGCACAAGATACAAGAAAATCATGAAAATGAGAAGAAAGTTTCAGGCTTTGTCACTGTGACTTTTAAAATACGTAATTTGAGTAACGATCATGTTAGTTAGAGACCAGTTGAAGCTATGTGCAAAGTTTCATACAATAATTCACAGTCAAATGGACAAAAACTGACAATTAAAATATGCCAAATTTCACTTTTGTTAAATTTTGGTTAAACCTCTGTACATAAAGTCAATGGAGGAGGAAATCAATACCTGACAAACGTAAATTCAGCCAATTTCATTAATAATTATTGTTAATTTGACCGTGAGTTATGTAACGAAACTTGGCACACAGCTTCAACTGATCTCCAACTAACATGATCTTGATTCAAATTATGTATTTGAAAAGTCACTGAACCATGACGAAGCCCCAAACTTTCTTCTCATTTTCATGATTTTCTTGTATCTTGTGCCCACTGAGGCGTGAAACATCGGGATTTTTGTGAAAATAAAATCAAACGTACTCCCCAACAAGAATTGTTATATTCAATCAAAGTAAGAATTTGAATTTTAGTCCATACGTGAGAAAAGGGCTTTTCCAGTCTCACATGCTCAATGAAGCATGAATTTTTAAATAAAAGCCAGAGGATCATTGACACGTGCCCAAAGCATATAAATAAAACCCCAAAAATGTTATTGAGATGCTTTCTAGTGCATAAAATTACTACAATGACTCTTTGTAATTCTAAAATGGCCTATTTTTGGTTGATTGATGGGTTCATTCAACCGTGAATGGATGGATATTGGTTGCATACACTTCCAAAACAGGAATTCCCTCACATTTGATCGATTATACCATGGCAAAGAAGTAAAAATCGCAGTTTGGGCAATTTTTGCTGCATGCTCACTCAACCGTTAATTTTGACACAAATTTCGTTTCCGTATGTTGGGAAGCACGTTTTGCATACACTCTGACGTGTAGATTGTTTAAAATCTGAAAATGGGTCTGATTCCATTGAATCAAAGTTGTGATTTTAGGCTTGTGAACTTCAAAAAATGACATTTTTGCATTCAACCATTAATCACTGAAGCATGACTTAATGATTTTTCCTAAAATTCGCTCCTATGGTAGCTAATTAAATTCCCTACATGGACATATAATTAGATTTTTAAAATGCCTCCTGGTTAAAAAATTATTGATATCTGAAATAGGGGGAACTTTCTTTTTGTGTTGTGTTTATATGATATGTAACTAGATCACACAAATAAGCAGATTACATGAATAGCAAATACTGTAGGTATTAAAATACATTTATTTGTTGTTGTTGTAAATCATGGAAATCATAGAAATCAGGGTCATAGAAATAGGGGAATTTTCTGATACAGGGGTTCCAAACTTAAAAATTTGGAGGCCTTAAAAAAAGAATAGACCTTAAAAATAAGATGTTCGTACTTTCCCTATCTTATTGTGAATGGAATTTGTTAATACATCCTTTAAATATTCCTGTTAAATATATATACTTTTATAGGGAGAAAGTTAATATTTTTGACACTTAGATCTTCATAGGAGCAAGATTTTGAGATTTTTAAATAGATGGCATAGCACAAAATTGGGTGAGTTTAAAAGGCATGACTACATGTACATGTATATTCTATGGTTTTGAAAGATAATGATGACTTTTGTAGATATTCAAACCATTTTTGTAGGCATTTTAATGTTCAACTGAATGAAAAACAAAACTATAATCTCTTAAATATGCTAGGTGTTGTAATAGTTTTGACCATTAAAAGATATAACTGAACTATTTTCATTTCATCTCAAAAGGAATATATTTTCCTGTATGAACATTGTAGATTAATGTGTTCACATGCAGAATGATGTGCAAGATACACTTAATACATTATGAACTCTATTTGTAGTTTAATATTTCCTACCAGGTTTGAATAATATATATTGTTTTCATCCAAGATGATCCACAGCAACATGCAGGGTTTGCTGCAAAACAGCCACCAGTTGAAACTGAGGTATCAACCCGTGAGAGTTTTCCATCTGATCTGTCTGTACCAGGTTCCCTAAGAAGTACAGAGACAGTATCTTCTCAGAATGAACAACCCCAGAAACCTCGTATTGAACACCCCGAAGATGAGCCTTCCGGTAGATCTACCACTCCTGTGAGCAGCAAAGTTGAAGATGGACAAGATGAAGGGAAACATTCTGCCAAGGACGTCACAGCAAAGGAAAGTCAGAGTTTAGAGAATCATGTTGATGATCCATCTGTTGATCCTAAAGGCTCTGTTACAAGCATCCCAGGTAATGATGGTTCAGAACATCCAAATCAAAGAGGTGTCAGCTTTTTGGTGTGAAAGCAAGAGTAGAGTGTGGAGTTATTTTGACCAACACTGCAGGACCTATTTTGATGTATATGATATGTAACTAGATCACACAAATAAGCAGATTACATGAATAGCAAATACTGTAGGTATTAAAATACATTTATTTGTTGTTGTTGTAAATCATGGAAATCATAGAAATCAGGGTCATAGAAATAGGGGAATTTTCTGATACAGGGGTTCCAAACTTAAAAATTTGGAGGCCTTAAAAAAAAAATAGACCTTAAAAATAAGATATTCGTACTTTCCCTATCTTATTGTGAATGGAATTTGTTAATACATCCTTTAAAAATTTATGTTATATATATATACTTTTATAGGGAGAAAGTTAATATTTTTGACACTTTGATCTTCATAGGAGCAAGATTTTGAGATTTTTAAATAGGTGGCATAGCACAAAATTGGGTGAGTTTAAAAGGCATGACTACATGTACATGTATATTCTATGGTTTTGAAAAATAATGATGACTTTTGTAGATATTCAAACCATTTTTGTAGGCATTTTAATGTTCAACTGAATGAAAAACAAAACCATAATCTCTTAAATATGCTAGGTGTTGTAATAGTTTTGACCACCAAAAGATATAGCTGAACTATTTTCATTTCATCTTAGAAGGAATATATTTTCCTGTATGAACATTATCCTTTTTAGATCTACTGAATACCTTACACACAGATAACTCCATTTTTTTGCACAGATGTTCTCTAAATATATGTCTTGGGAATGATTGGATTGGAATTTCAAAAATGTATTTTTTCTTTTGTATTTTATTGGTTTTTAGCTTATTATATATTCATGACATTATTACCAGAAAACTAAAACTATATTTCAAATTCTAATCCATTCATTCCCCAGAGACACATTTCACCAATAAACATGCAAAGTTTGAACAGCAACAGACATTCCATTCTTGAGTTATTTTGTTTTGCAAAAAAAAGGCTACTTTGCATAAATTATGCTAATTAGGCATTTTTGGTGATTTTGTTTTCATCCATAAGATTCCTTGATACATAACCTCTCTACTGATCTATGGTCTTGGAGGGTTATTTCTTTTCATTTCTTCAGAAATGAGCCAAATATAAGTGTAACAATTTGCCTACATGTATAACCCCCCTTAATACATTATGAACTCTATTTTTCCTACCAATTTTGAATAATACATATTGTTTTCATCCATAGATGGTCCACAACATAATGCACGGTTTGCTGCAAAACAGCCACCAGTTGAAACTGAGGTACCAACCCGTGAGAGTTTTCCATCTGATCTGTCTGGAGCAGGTTCCCTTAGAAGCACAGAGACAGTCTCTTCTCAGGATGAGCAACCCCAGAATCCTCGTATTAAACACCCCGAAGATGATCCTTCCGTTAGATCTACCACTCCTGTGAGCCGCAAATTTGGAGATGGACAAGGTGAAGGGAAACATTCTGCCAAGGACGTCACACCAAAGCAAAGTCAGAGTTTAGAGAATCATGTTGATGATCCAGCCATTGATCCTCAAGTTCCTTCCAGAGGCATCCCAGGTAATGAGAAACCACTCCAATCACAGAGCTGTCTGCATTTTGGTATACAATCGAGTATACCAAAATGGGTCGAATTTGATCCATTCTGGCTTATTAATTGTGACCCAGTATTTGGGTCCATTCGGTTGGTTCATCGGTTGGTAATTATTTTTTTTTTTTGCGTACAAGTTGAGGGTTACAGAAAAAGGATTGGCTAATGCATAGGAATAACAGAGCATGACTCAGTCGTGGACACAGTATAGGGTGCTCCCCCCCCCTCAAAGAAATAAAATAAAATAAAAAAATTGACAGATATTATGCCTACCTTTTGATGGCCGAAGGCAAAATGTTTAACACTTACCCCACCCACCCACCCCCACCTCCCCCCCCCCCCCTCATGAAATCTGGATCCGCCACTGATTGAGGGATAAATGATTGTGGGAAAGAACATAGATTATTTATGGCGGGCCATCACTTCCATGGATGAAAACTATGGCTATAGCCCTCCTGCCTATAAATGTCCTTTCCTCAATACTTAAATCCACAGGAAAATTGATCGAATACGAGGGGTCGGGGCTCCCCTATAGCTAGCCCCTCTGGATTTTTCCACGGGACTTGCTGCTAGTATACACTTAATGCATTATGAACTCTATTTTTCCTACCAGGTTTGAATAATACATATTGTTTTCATCCATAGATGATCCACAACAACATGCAGGGTTTGCTGCAAAACAGCCACCAGTTGAAACTGAGGTACCAACCCGTGAGAGTTTGCCATCTGATCTGTCTGGAGCAGGTTCCCTTAGAAGCACAGAGACAGTATCTTCTCAGGAAGAACAACCCCAGAATCCTCGTATTGAACACCCCGAAGATGATCCTTCCGTTAGATCTACCACTCCTGTGAGCAGCAAAGTTGGAGATGGACAAGATGAAGGGAAACATTCTGCCAAGGACGTCACACCAAAGCAAAGTCAGAGTTTAGAGAATCATGTTGATGATCCAGCCATTGATCCTCAAGTTCCTTCCAGAGGCATCCCAGGTAATGAGAAACCACTCTAATCACAGAGCTGTCTGCTTTTTGGTATACAATTGAGTGGTACTGATCATTTTGACTCACACTCATTTTGACTCACACTGCTTGACCATTCATATGGTATTTGTAAAGAAGAGGAAGTTCTTAACTGGGGTAAAAAATAATAAAGACAGTCTTAGTCACCCTACTTGTAATACTTTTTGGCCAAAGACTCTCCATATGTAAACTTTTTACTAAACATTGGATGAAACATCAATTGTCATCGAAATATGGAGATCTTATTTAAAGAATAAGAATTCATAAAACCATACACAGTGTAGATACATGGATTTATATAATAAATGATAATAAGATGATGGAGAATTAATTCAGTGATCTCAGCTACACACGAAACAGAAGAGGACATAGATTTTTAAAAAGTGACCGAGAAGAAGCCTTAACGCTAAAAAGACTGGGCTATTTTGACACACTCGGCTGTTGAGCACACGATCGCGCCGACAATTGACACACGCGCGCCGAAAATTGACACGCGCGTTACCCACAGCATCCTCTCCAAAACTGAAGAGTTATATTCTCCAAAAAATTTCATTACTAATTAATTATGCTAATTTATGCATAAAATCAAAGATTTGCTCGTATTAATTAAATAAAGCCCTAAAAGTGCTTATTTTTGGTTTACAGGTTCTTTGTAGGCTTCTGGTGAAATTTGTGTTTAAAAAAAAATCTGTATCAAGATTTTTTTTCTTGTGTATTCTATTGTTTTTAAAATTACTCATGTATTTCTCTGTTTTTCGACTTTTTGTTTTTTATTGTTTTTTCAATGGAAATCCTCAGTGTCACTATTTCAATCATAAACAACCTTAAATTAATTGATTTTAATCATTAAAAGAGAAAATAATGATACATTTATGAATTTTGGCTAAAAACACAATTTGCATTGGAATTGTACACAAAATCACGTATTTGAGCAACTTTGGGTCTGACGCACGGTTACAAAATGTTACGTAATTTCGGAGCCGCGTACCGGAGCATCACAAATGTGGTCTCAAAAGTTGTGCGAGACTTGAAAGAAAAAAGTCATGGAGTCTCAGCGATTTTTTTTTTCCGCGTTGCGAAGTTATCGCAAAAAAATGTCGAGGGGGGGCTAACTGAGCCACCTCCCCCCAAGTCTTTTTAGGGTTAAAGAAAACTAGAATAGGCTCTCTGCAGGAGCTTATGTTCTCAAAGACCCACACTGATGTTCTCAGAGAGAGAAATCAAATCAGTATAGAAGCTGAGAGGTGCTGGAAAAGCTTGAAATGTCAAAGCCGGGGAGGGAACATGAAATGGCTTGTTTGAATGTGATTGGCAAACTATTTAAACAGTGATTTTAAAATAAATATACAGAACACAGTAATAAAATGAAAGAAACATCAGCAATTTTGTATACAATGAATACAGGACAATAAATTAAGTGAGATGTATATCACTATTCTTATCTATTGTATGGTTCAGGTTTCTGCTCAACAAAGTATGCATCGTTTCTATTCAATATAAATGAAACCAGGTTTTCAAGTATTCCACTGTCAAAAGTCAACACATTGGCCGTCTGGGGGGGGGGGGGGGGGGGGGGGGGTGAGTATTTTGAACTCGCCCTGACTACTGCTAGCTAAACTGAAGAGTTCTTTAAGTACCACTTAGAACTTCACAGTTGAAGTAGAAGTACATCATAGTTTACACCTGAGTTTACATGTTAGTTCACATCAAATTTCACAATGTTGTTCACATCATAGGTTCACACCATCTACAGATGCTAACAAACAACCACGAAATATACTAATTTGCTGTTTCAACAAAGCTACATGTCACATTTTTTAAAGCATGCACATACATGTATATCTTTAAAATAATACTTATATTAATTTGCTAGTACAAGTAATTAATAAGTCCAAGAAACTTTAAACAATTATCATCTGCTTTATTCATTATCTCCTTTCTTTTACATGTAGTTCAAGACATTTGAAGGAACATTTAAAGATTTAAAGTCATGACATCTTGAATTATGATCTGCTTTCTTCAAATTCAATTTATTGAATATCTTCACAAGATTTACAATCTGAAAAAATTTTCATCTTCCTTATAATATATATACTGTATAAATGGTTATTTTCATGGTGACTTTATTTTTGTGAATTTCGCGAGTCGGTCATAATGAAAATTTCCACTTCAATACAAGGCTATTTATAGTAATGAAGTCATCACCAAAATCACGAAATTTTAATCTCACAAATTTCCCCAACTAGTCCAAAATCGTGAAAATATCTGTACGCTCAAAATGTTGGCTTATACAGTATTATATATGACATGTAATTCCAATTATTGGACAACATTCACATTAATAACAATATACCAGCATGATTTAAGATCATGACAATTCAGTATAAGGGCAAGTCTAAGCTATTTTGCGTGGTAACAAATGGGACATTTAGAGCAAAAAATAGGGCTTTTTAATAGATCTTAAAATGAAATCCCAATCCTTAGGAATATTCTTGAGGTACTAAGACCCTACAACAAAAACATAAACAATAATTGAAATAGCTCAATTCATCATAAATTTATGATTATTTATTTGTTGGTAACATGAGCTCAGTAGCTTTTGTGATCTTTCTGAGACATGAATACTTTAAAAGTAAAAAAATAGAAAGCTACGTGCTAGTTTTGTGATATTTTCACCCGAGGTAATCGAGATGATATTAAAACAGAAAATACATACTTTTATGTTGTACTCTTATGACAAACCAATTTTTTTTCATTGTTGGAAATAGGATTTTTAGTACATTTTATCATTTTTAAAATTAATATAAATCAATGTGCCTTGGAATGTCATATGACCTTAAAAATGACTTTTTAACCTAATTTCATTAAGTTCATTTCATATCCTTTATGTTGATATATGACACATTATGTGTACCTTTACAAACCCAGTGACACACTCGACATAAAAATGGTCAAAAAGTTGAAAAATCACCACTTTGGGAATAAATAGCTTGGACTTTCCCATTATAAAACAAGTTCAAGGATGTAGCCAATAGCTAATCCGCATGCATGTCACATGTCTGTGTTTAAATTTTACACAGCCTTTCCTGCCGTGCATTTAGTGTGAATCACTATGCATTCTGGATGCATCACTTTTCCTCTGGCATGTACATGTAGAAACTGAGAAGCCAAGAAATACATTGTGTATACATGCTTTCTTTTAAAGAGAGAGCCATTGTGAGGATCTTGATGTGCTTTACCCAGGCATGCATCGTTTATGCGAGGCAAAGAAATTTGAGGGATTTTACAAAATTTCCTGTTTTATATACATCTATAATAAAATCAAATAATGCACGGTTTTAAATTTTTGATATTCATGGTGATGCATGCATATTCGGGTATTCATTACGGTAAATTGCCATTTCCTTTTCGTCTACAACCAGTTTGTCTAATTGCCATTTGGTCTCATTGCCACTCCATCTATTTACCATTTAATCTAATTCCCATTGTGTAACAAACAAACTGGTAATAAACCAAATATTCATTTGGGAATTTGACGAAAATGCCTTTAGACCATTTGGCTATAAGGCGAATTGGCAGTTTGACCAAGTTGTCATTAGACAAAATGTGTTTAGTTCATGTGGTATAAACAATCCAAGAATTTCTAAACACACTAAATTTGTTGTCATAATATAGATATATTGACTGCTTTGAGGGGCATGGCCGTTTCTAGACTGCTCAAGGGAAATTCCGCATCTGCTATAACCCGGGTTATGGCAGATTCGGAAGTTACCGAGAGCAGTCTAGAAACGACCATGTCCCGAAAATAAAAGCAGTCAATATATTGTTTATATGCCGAAAAACAAGGGGATCTAAAAATAACATACATGGTCTAATTTAGACTAACTAACTAAATTAGCAACCAAATCGCACTGCAAATTATGGTATCTGAAATCATCGCATCGCACAAAGCAGCCTTATGCACGTAAACAAATGGGGATCGCACTATGCCCGTTGCTAAGGGGCATCCAAGGTGGCAACAGGCATAAATCAAAGTACTATTGACCAATGAGATGTTATGGGGGGGATGGTTGAAGACATGACCAAGCTTTTGACCAATCAGAGGACAGGATTATTCAACATTCTTAAAGTGAGGTATATAATAAAGAATATTTAATAACGCTTGTGCTCTTTGGAAATAAGATTGAAAGTTTTGGTCAAGAAGTTCATTTTCTCCTTTTTTTAATGAATTTTTTCTTTCTTTTTTTCAATATCTGTTTATAAAGCATTTATGTTTGTAACTTACCTAAAAAAATACCTATAACTTGTGCAAAATGCTGTAAAAAGAAGGGAGTAATATCTTATTCCAATAAACAGTTATACCCTAAATCAGGACAAATGTCATACGAATGGTCAGTGTCGGTTACAATGGTGAGTGTATTACCAACCAGCGTTGTCATAATGAACATGTGTAAGAGCGCTATAAAAAAAATTACATTGTAGTGTATCATATCGTAACATGTGCATTCATGCATCTAAATTTAATTTGTGTGCGATATGCAGGACTGGTGTAATATTCTCCAACAGAGGGAAAAAAAATAGGGAAAACACTTTTATGATTCTATCATTTTTCTCAAAGAGCAAAAATTATTAATTCAGCCAATTGCTGATAGATTTGATATATTTCCGACTTTTTCTTTTAACAAATATATATTTGGAAATACAATACCATTTTCAGATCACCCAAAATCTGTGTAGGGGAAGAAGGGTGCAATTGGAAGGCCCCATCAAATTATCAACAACTTTGATCCCAAATCTAAAAGCAATTGTGACCCGCTTTTTAGCATTGACTTTTGTACATAAATCTGACAATTTGATTGTGACGTCAACAACGACCTGCACAATTTCCATGTGCTAACCCACTAACCTCATTCACCAGTCATTTACAAATTTATCTTGTGGAAATAAAATTTTCTGATTGGTTGATTGAGTGCGTTCATGAATATTCATATATCTGAGCGTAAAATTAATCCCAAGCTAATAGCGATTTAGTGAACCAGTGAGTTGGGATTCATTTTAAGCTGGGATTGAAATTAATCCCAAAAATCGCTTTTAGGAAAGATCGCGACTGCTGTTGGTGAATCACCCCCCTGGTCATGAATATTAGCGTGATGTTGCTGCATTCTTTGTTTTATACAACATACACACATAGTGAGTCTCATGAAACATAAGTAAGCTATTAGCTTTAATAACCCCAGAAAATTTGTAGGGTTATTGATGCACTTGTGCCATGTGTACTGCACAAGCATTGAACAGTAGGCATTCTTCATTATTTAAGTTCATTAATCATTATTTTTGCTCTCATCTTTCTACTGTCTTTAGATGGTCAGCCACTTTCTACAGATAAGCCAATTTCACAACTTACTAAAGCAACTGAAACTTTGTCAACAACCAATCTGTCTGCACCAAGTTCCTTAAGGAGCACAGAGATGGATTCTGTGACTGGATCTGAAGCATCAGGTCAAAATATGCCATATGTGGAAGATCTACCAAGAGGTTCTACTGTAAATATTCATCAGGATAATAGAATAGCACTACAGCCCGAGACTTCTCAAGCCTATAATGAACGACAAAGTTCAAGAAATGAATCTGAAGCACCAGGTCAACATATGCCATCTCCCTCTGAAGATCTACCAAGAGGTTCTACTGTAAATATTCATCAGGATAATAGAATAGCACTACAGCCCGAGACTTCTCAAGCCTATAATGAACGACAAAGCTCAAGAAATGAATCTGAAGCACCAGGTCAACATATGCCATCTCCCTCTGAAGATCTACCAAGAGGTTCTACTGTAAATATTCATCAAGATAATAGGATAGCACCACGACAACACCAGATGTCTCAACCTCGCAATGAACAACAAAGTTTTACAATTGAATTGGAAGCATCAGGTCAACATATGCCATCTCCCTCTGAAGATCTACCAAGAGGTTCTACTGTAAATATTCATCAGGATAATAGAATAGCACTACAGCCCCAGAGTTCTCAAGCCTACAATGAACGACAAAGTTCAACAAATGAATCTGGTGAACATTTGCCATTCCACCCAGAAGGTTTTAATGTTACCATTCATCAAAATAATAGGAAAACGCCACTACAGCTCCTCAATGAACAACAGAGTTCTGCATTTAGATCTGAAGCACCAGGTCAACATATGCCATCTCCCTCTGAAGATCTACCAAGAGGTTCTACTGTAAATATTCATCAGGATAATAGAATAGCACCACTACAACACCAAATGTCTCAACCTCGCAATGAACAACAAAGTTATCCAATTGAATCTGAAGCATCAGGTCAACATATG
>CALNVZ010000702.1:0-14074 GCA_940671915.1 Paracentrotus lividus
CTTGAAGTGTACGGTCTAAAAACAATTAATGGTGTTATCTAGAACTCCTGTAAATAAGTTTTAACAGTTATCCATATAAATAATATTTGCGGTTAAAATATAAATTAATTCATTCATTATATGCCCTAATAGTTAATGCTACCGTAATAAATACTTTTGTCTCCAGCAGGGGTATAGTGGTTCCAAACTTGTCATACATAGGCGAGGTTGCAGAGGCGACCGAGCTTGAAATTTTTAGATTTAAGATATTAAAAGTGTCCCTTTTTTTAAATAAAATAAAAGTGTGAATTGGAAGTACTGTAAAATAAATGTCCCCATGATAATGCTAAAATTACCCGATTTTCAAATAGCATCGATCGATCGATGTTCATTACAGGTCATGTCTGACCCGTGGTTGACCCTGTTGATTGATGATTTCCAAAAAGCTCTGTCTTGATGCAGGCGACGATGAGCTGCAAACTAGGGAGAGGCCTGTAATTGTTTAATTGCCATCTGTCCATCTCAGTTTTCTGTCTGCCTTGTCTCCGCTACCTTCAATGCAAACCTTGCACTAATTTATTTTTTCAAAATAAATAAACAGAATCTACGTGTTTTTTAAATAATTTCTTAAAATATAAGCCGCCTAGAATGCATTGATGCATTTAAACAAGCCAGCAAACATTGAACTCACATGTATTTTGTTTTTCTTTTTCACCCCCGCTAGTTAGTATAAATGTGACTGAGCTTAAATTATGTAGTCATGTGCATTTAAATGACTTTATTTTTGTTATAATTGTGACGTAAGATATTTCGGAAGAAGGATTGTTGCCTCTTTATTGCCATTTTATTTCATGAAATGATTTAACGATGAGAAATTTCTTGTCAACAACAGATGACAATGGAAAACCTATTAATTTCATCCTTCATTTTTATTTCTTCATTTCCATTTGTTTATGTTCTTTTTTTTTGTATGTGTTTCTTATTCTTATCGCTCTTCTTCTTCTGAACCTGATCAGATACTCTTTGTACTTTTCTTATTGCCACGTGTTTCTCCACATTCCCAATGATTCCTCTTTGGTTTAGCATACTTAGGGAACGTGCTTGATGATCCTTTGAAGATGGCCATGGCTGCAATGAGTATTTTTCCTTTTACTCCTTACAGGATGATATTTCTTACTTTCTCTCCTTTAATTCCTTGTGATAACCGCATAAGCGACATAGCTGATTTTCCAACGATTATTAATCCCTGTGAACTAAACTGCATCTAAAACTTATGGAAGCCACTCCTGAATTTAAATATAGTATACGATGAAAATGGATACAATGTCACACCTACAAACTTTCTGAATATGTTACTGTCCTTCTTCAATTTTAATTCAATTCGATTAATTTTGAAGGAAAATTTTTCGTTATACACTTCAATACTAGAAGCTTTGAACAAACATTTGAATTATCTTAAATATATGTTATACAATGAATTTCCATTTGTTCAGTCATGGCGTTTATCTGAAACATGGTTAAGAGATGAGTCCATCTTGCTGGTTTCTCTATTGATTGGTTACATTACTTGAAAACTAATCTAGAGCTGGAAAAGCGTTGGCGGCCTGGAGTAGCTTTGTACATTTCCTCCAAACTAAGTTATAGATATTACAAGACCTTTGTTTTAATGTCAACAAGCTATGAAACGCTTTTTGTTGAAATTCAGGGGTATCGATGGCAGAACATATCATGCGGATTGTTTACCGACGCTCACTCATTCCGACATTTAGAGATTTTATAGTCAGCAGATTACAAACATAGTTCATTTGCTGAATGATCGTTACTGACAAACACTTTTTTCTTATGGGCGATTTTAATATATCTGCTTGCGCTCGTGAATTGAGATGTGTTTTTGTCAGGGGAATTCTGGATGTCGATGTTGTCACATTTCGATGGTTCTACCTTTAGTCAACGAAGCCAACTCGAATACTAATTCGTACTGGTTGTCACTTAAGTTGACAGTATTTTTTAAAATCTTTTGAGTTTGCTAATTCTGGTATATTATTTCAGATCTTAGTGACCACTTGTCGGCAATTTATTCGGTTTCTACCATGCATTATAGGACCTCTTAAAGCCGAAGAAGTGTATTTAGAGTTAAGAAGTTGTTTTCGTAACATGAGTTAGGTCAAGATATGCGACAAAGTTAAAGCATAAGTTTAAGAAGCGTTTCAATTGGCATAATGTGTTAGAAGTTCTAACGATGCTAAGATGCGTTTGATTTATTCTTTGACTATTGATAATTGTGGCTGAATAGAGATATGCCTTGTGGAACGTTCTAACCATATAGTTAATGATAAAGAAAGATTCGGCGGGGATCCCCTTGTGATTTTCGCATCCCTTTACGCGTAATATAGGAAAGATCGCGTTATATCTAGTTGTTACAAGTAGCTCAATTCCTACAGAAAAACGTGAAAGGAACTACAATTCACGTTAAAAAAATATTAGATGTCTTCACTTTACGTTTAGCCTAAAAATAGTAGTATTCTCTCCAAACAATTTGCACAAAGCAGATATGACTCTGGCAAGAAATACATGGAAACTGAATAAATAATGCTACTTGAAGTCATAAGCTTCAGAAATCGTCAAATTCAAGAAGATCGATGGTTAATGACGTACTTCTGCAAGACGGCAATTGAGATTTGCCGAAAGCATTATATGATTTCTTTGTCACATCGGCCCGAACTTGCCAAGTGGACATAGCCCCTCTAATCGCCCTTTCTATTCATCAGCTTAAAGATCGAGCCAATGCGCAATCTTTTGTTTTTAACCCCTATCTAGCTGAGAGAAATTATTAACAGTTACCAATAACCTTAGAAGATAAAAAAGCAGCTGCGATTATGATGGCATAACTAACTTTCTCTATTGAAAAATATTATAACGAATTAGTTAACCCCACTCACCACGTATATACACACATCTATTATTGACTGAATAGTCGCCGCCAAAATGAAAATAGCTAAATAATCCCAATCTTTAAAAGGCGACCGTCGTGATGAGGAAATTAAGACCAATATCTCTGCTTACGTTCATTTTCAAAAATTTTAGAAAAAACTCGTTATTGCTCGGGCTGATTCAATTTACTCTCTAATTTTAAAAAATTATCCGATTAATCAATTTGGTTTTCCGGAAAAACATGGCGACAAATCAGCGCGATGATAAGTTCTTGTGACGCAAATAAGTTCATGCAATCGATGAATCACTCTTCATACTATATGGGTTTGTTCCTGTCTGCCAAGGCTTCGCATACCATCGGACCACTGAAATCTTATATTTAGAACTTTCCAATTATGCATCAGAGGGAGGGCCTTGGAGTGTGGTTCGGAACTACCTGACAGAAAGGAAAAAATTTACTTGCATTACATGAGTATAGATATTCGTGCAACAAAACCTATCTAGATGTGGCGTACCGCAAGGCTCTCTTTGAGGAGCGCGCTCCTTATTTATTGTTCTGTTACCTTATATGGATTTCAAAGAAATTTCTTGCTCTGACTCATGTCTATCATCTACACTTTTGCCGCGATGACTCTTACATATCATTTCTTCTGACGTTGGATCCTACAAATTCTCTTGAGCAGAATCAATTCGGACATTGTTTAATGTACTAAGGACTGGGATTAAGAGCCTATTAAACTGTCACTTAAGATCGGACCAAGGAACGCAGTTACATCAGTTTTACGTCAGTATTCGCCAATATTACCTTCCGGGCCCCTATACTAAATTGATGCTAAAGTTCTTTGCAACAAAGGTTCATTTACTACTAAGTTTCTTGGAGAATTTTTATGTTTGATGGATAGACTATCATGGAATTTCATATTGACTATATAGTTAGATTGTCAAGAATGCGCTTAAGATGACTCCAAAGCGATAGAAGTGACTACTCTTATACGGTGTGAGTCAACATGGTAATAGAATAGTGTTTCCTTCAGGATTTTGTGTGTCGGCTTTATATGAACGCCTTTGATATCCTATCTGACCATATGGAACTCTGGCGTGGCGGCAACTCTCCAAGATTCTATAATAGAATACTTATTTTTACAAAAACGACATCATACGAATAATAAACAATGTCGCACTTTCTTTCTTACAATAGTGTTATTCTCAATAACAATATAGCTAAAATAGAACGACCTCTACAATTGGCGATTTAGGGAATCTTTATGTTTCAGTTTCAGACACAAAAGAGAACTGCCGTCGAGCCCTCTCGATTTCTTATCTCACTTACCAGGAATTCGAAGTACACTCGTATCCGCACAAGCACAGTCTAATCAGTCTCTACCCCGGCCAGCTCTACGGACGCTCCGTCGCTCAAAAAACTGTAGTTTTCACAGGACCCAAGTATTGGAACGAAATAGATCGAATCTCTCAAACTATGAACCCAGGGCTAAGTCCGCCTTTCAAAAGAACGACGTTTAAACAAAAGATTTGAATCGTTTACTCGTATATTCCCCGCATGACTGATTAGTATTCTTTTTCCATTAATCAAGGTGAAGCACTACTTCTCTTAAACTGGCTACAGGTATTTCATTCAAGGATCGTCTGACACGTGAAACACTCTTGTACTTCCTATACTTCTTGTGTTCTCCTTATATTCATGTAGTTTTTATTTTTAAGCGATTTATTTTGCTGTTGTCGTGTGTTTCTTTTTCTTGATTTTGTCTCTTTGATTTCATTTTTTTTTACTTTAAAGGCAGTAGTGTCATTATGTTCGGAAATATTTTGAAATTATCTTGAACAACATAAAATAAATTGTTTTATAATCTAAACGCCAGAGGGACCTTATTTAGCAAGGCTGATGCCTTGTTTGGGTTCGCTCATTTCTCAGCGTAATGTAAAATTATTATGATAATATCGGTTAATAGTTAGTGGTATATGAATATTTTTTGTTCTTTGCCAGATTGTTTCATTTTATGTGTATTTTATTCGTTTAGTTCATGTATCAATTCCTATTATTTGTATACTGTTTGATATACATTGAGAAATAAAAACCACTTGAAGCTTGAACTAGAATGGAAGCATAAAAAACTACATTTGAGGGATGTAGCCCGAAACCCCTCCATATAGGCATATTATGCTTCTGACCAACGGTGTCGATTTGTTTTGGCGATTGGGGGGGGGGGATGATCGTCGACATTTCCTCTTTCTCTTCAATGTGACACATACGCTGGTATATGATCGCAGTGTCCATTTGATGGGGCGGGGGTAATGCTTGTATACACACATGCTATAAATATGGAAAAAAAATATTGTATAATGCCGAGCGCGAAGCGCGGAGCTGAAGATTTTCTCATTAATAGTGACATAAAATGGGGCAGTTCGCATAATTTGAGCGCGAAACGAGGAAGGGGCTTTAACTGGTTTGTTATGGGGACCATGATGATGTAATGGCTATAGATATACACACATATGCATATGAGTACTGGGTATATGTTGGATAATAGGGCTGTAATGCGCTAGCGCGAAAGCGCCGAGCTTAAATTTTCTCAATAATTCTGAACTGAAACATGGTATTTGTAGCGTTACATTTAAACACGAAATTGATGGAGGGCTAGGGGGCTTTAACTTGTATTAGAAGCGGAACATCATGACGTAATGCCAACAAACGCAAATCTATATAAATATGGACGAATTCCAATTAGAGGTAAGTATTGTGCGAGGCAAGCGCGAGCTGAGAAATTCTCTCAATAAAATGAGCCTGATGAAACAAGATGCCTGCAGCTTCGTGGGAGCACGAAGAGGGGAGGAGTTGGTGTTTTAAACGTACCATCGTGACGTTAATACATGCATAAAAGTATGAACAAGACAAGTGCAGTTGCATTATCTTTATATTTTATGCGGAAACGCGAAGCGCGAGCTGAAAACTTTTCAGGCAATTTTTAACAGTTAAAATGAGAGCAAAGTAGCGACTTATTGAAAAGAGGGCATTACCCCCGGAGAATACTGGAAATTTATAATATAATCAATGGGTCGAGTCCAAAAATGTTACTTGGTCGGATGAAGAGCCGAGATCGGCGGGTGCCGAGATGTGTTACAGACTCTTCCGATTTAATTAATTTTATCAAACCATCGTGGATTTTTTGAGGGGGAATACTGTGAGTAGTTTACTAATACATACAATGAAATTCATTATTGCGAGCGCGAAGCGCGAGCTGAAATTTTCTCAATATTAGTGACATAAAATGGACATATATTATAGAATAATGCAAACGGCGAAAACGAGGAAGGAGCTTTATCTGCGTTTATTTAAAGGGGCCCATCATTGATGTAATGTCTACAGATAACACACATATGCATATGGGTACTGGTATTGTTGGATAATAGGGCTGTAATGCGAGCGCGAAGGCGGGAGCTTAAATTTTCTCAATAATTCTTGAACTGAAACATCGGTATTTTGTAGCGTTACATATAAACACGAGAATTGATCGAGCGGCTAGCGGGCTTTAACTTTGATTAGAAGCGGAACATGCAGACGTAACTGCCAAAAACGCAATCTATATAAAATGGACGAATTCCAATTAGGGGTAAAATATTGTTGCGAGCAAAGCGCGATGCTTGAAAATTCTCTCGAATAAAAGTGACCTGATGAAACAAGATGCTGCGCTTCGTGGGAGCCGAAGGAGGGGAAGGGAGTTGGGTGTTTTAACGTACCATCGTGCGTAATACATGCATAAAAGATGAAAAAAGACAAGTGCAGTTGCATTTCTTAATTATGCGAACGCGAAGCGCGAGCTGAAAACTTTTCAGGCAATTTTTAACAGTTAAATTGAGAGCAAAGTAGCGACTTATTTGAAAAGAGGGCATATACCCCCGGAGAATACTGGAAATTTATAATATAATCAATGGGTCGAGTCCAAAAATGTTACTTTGTCGATGAAGAGCCGAGATCGGCGGGTGCCGAGATAGTGTTACAGACTCTTCGATATTAATTAATTTTATCAAAACCATCGTGGATTTTTGAGGGGGAATACTGTGAGTATTTACTAATACATACAATGAAATTCATTATGCGAGCGCGAAGCGCGAGCTGAAAATTTTCTCAATATTAGTGACATAAAATGGGACATATATTATAGAATAATGCAAACGCAAAACGAGGAAGGAGCTTTATCTGGTTTATTAAAGGGGGCCATCATGATGTAATGTCTACAGATATACACACATATGCATATGAGTACTGGTATATTGTTGGATAATAGGGCTGTAATGCGAGCGCGAAGCGCGAGCTTAAAATTTTCTCAATAATTCTGAACTGAAACATGGTATTTGTAGCGTTACATATAAACGCGAAATTGATGGAGGGCCAGGGGGCTTTAACTTGTGATTAGAAGCGGAACATCATGACGTAATGCCAACAAACGCAAATCTATATAAATATGGACGAATTCCAAATAGGGTAATATTGTGCGAGCGAAGCGCGAGCTGGAAATTCTCTCAATAATAATGACCTGATGAAACAAGATGCCTGCAGCTTCGTGGGAGCACGAAGAGGGGAGGGAGTTGGTGTTTTAAACGTACCATCGTGACGTTAATACATGCATAAAAGATGAACAAAGACAAGTGCAGTTCGCATTATCTTATATTTATGCGAACGCGAAGCGCGAGCTGAAAACCTTTCAGGCAATTTTTAACAGTTAAATTGAGAGCAAAGTAGCGACTTATTTGAAAAGAGGGCATTTACCCCCGGAGAATACTGGAAGTTTATAATATAATCAATGGTTCGAGTCCAAAAATGTTACTTTGTCGATGAAGAGCCGAGATCGGCGGGTGCCGAGATAGTGTTACAGACTCTTCAATATTCATTAATTTTATCAAAACCATCGTGGATTTTTGAGGGGGAAAACTTATGCCTTCAGTTTTACTTTTCGAGGCACCTGTCCCCTATGCACCCTGGGATAGATGCCCCTGATTATATCGATAGGAATGTTTGTTTGTTTTTTTAAATTGTGAATAGTGAAATATCTGCGCTTCCATTATCCATGTTATCTACACGGTGTATTGTGTAAAGTATATCAGGCGCACATGAGGAAGATTAACGAAAGAGTGAGAAAATTTTGGATTTTTGAATGTCAGAAATATGCACTTTAGACTGCAAAATACTGTAATAATGTCATAAAACTGTTTTATATGATAACGAATTTGTAATAGATAGATTTATCATGTTTATATGCACATAACATAATATTTTTTTATTTTCTTGATATCAAAATATTAGAGGGATGATTGTACACACCATCCCCCCACCGAAATTATTGGGGGGATGCATCCCCCCCATCCCCCCCACAATCGACACCCATGCTTCTGACAACACTCTTTCACAATAATATGACTCTGCCAGCTGGGATTATGGGTTTCATGCATATTGCCTGGCATTTCATATTTTTATGCGAGGTGGCGTAGCGACTGAGCGGAAAATTTTGAGTTTAGAAAAAGACATTGTGAAGAAAAAAGGCACTTTTTAGTACTAAGAGTGCCCCTTTTTAAAAGGAAATTGTCCATGGGACTTTCAAGAAATCTAAAAAGTTTCTTTCATAGAATAAAAAATGCCCTTTTTAGCTTAGAAAAAAAAAATCCTGGATCATGATGATGAAAATATCATACTTTCTTACTTTCATACAGGACTACTCATTTCACTTATCTCGTAACATGATTCGTGTTTATCTATGAAATTTGGTCAGTATCATAAACAATCCCATATATGGCACGTCAGCGCTTCAGTTTAATTATTATTTCCTTTTTTTTTTTTTAAGTTTTTTAATCTTTCTTTTGTCTTTTTTTTTTTTTTTACCTGTGGTTGATATGAAGCCTCTATGATCCCACGCAAATATACGTAGAGAGATCTGCAAACACGAAAACGAAATTGTTGAACATTGGGAAGAGAAAAAGGGGGGATTTATTCAACATTTCCCAAAGAATTTGTGGAACAAAAGACCGAAGTACCAGACTATTCAAGACTGAATTGTTATGACTACTATTAAAACAGATCGTAATAGCCTGAGCCAGGCAGAACCCTGGTGATTTGGTTCATCTTCTAAAGTCAGAAATTAATTCAATTTGTAGGTATACATTCCATCTGAATTGTTTAATAAGGTGGTCTGTGTGTGTGTATGTGTGATGATGTGGTGTGTGTGTGTGTGTGTTTGTGTGCTGTGTCAGACATTGTAAATACGTCATTAATCATTTCTGTTTATGTATTATTTTATAACGATTAATCTCATTGTGTTCTTTAAATAATTCCCCTCTCACATGCCAAGCTTCTCTATCAGTCCTAAAACAATTAATGGTGTTATCTAGAACTCCTGTAAATAAATTTTTTAACAGTTATCCATATTAGATATATTCGGTTAAAATATAAATTAATTCATTCATTATATGCCCTAATAGTTATGTACCCGTAATAAATGAATTAGTCTAACCGAATTAAGGTTTTGATCAGAAAATTTGGTAGTATAGCAGCCTAGAAAAATAAAAAGGGACGCATTTTGCTGTGAAGATTTTGTTGGCTATAGGCACATAAGGCCACCCCTCCATTCCTGGATTCACAACTACACCAATGCGTCTATTTTCGACAAGACCCCCTCAAACTTTGTCTCCAGCAGGGTATATTGGTTCCAAACTTGTCATACATAGGCGAGGTTGCAGAGCGGACCGAGCTGAAAAATTTCAGATTATAGATATTAAAAGTGTCCCTTTTTTAAATAAATAAAAGTGTGAATTCGTAAGTGTAAAATAAATGTCCCATGATAATGCTAAATACCGATTTCAAATAGATCTACTTGTTTTACATAATTTCTAAAAATATAAGCCTAGAATGAGCATTAAAAAACTACATTTAGAGGGATGTAGCCCCCGAAACCCCTCCATATAGGCATTTATGCTTCTAACAACACTCTTTCACAATAATAGTGACTCTTGGCCAGCGGATTATTGCGCTTTTCATGCATATTGCCTGGCATTCCATATTTTTATGCGATGTGGCGCGTACGCCGACTGAGCAGAAAATTTTGAGTTTAGAAATAACACATTGTGAAGAAAAAAAAGGCACTTATTTAGTACTTAAGAAGTGCCCCTTTTAAAAGGAAATGTCCATTGGACTTTCAAGAAATCTAAAAAATTTCTTTCATAGAATAAAAATGCGCCTTTTTAGGTCGCTTTAGAAAAAAAAGCTACTTAGAAAAAAAAAAAAATCCTGGGGTGGAGATCATGATGATGAAATATCATACTTCTCTAACTTCATTATACAGGACTATCTTCATTTCCACTTTATATCTAGCGTAACATGATTCGTGTGTAATCTATGAAATTTGGGTGTCTCTAAGTTTGTAGTCTAATCATCCACAATCCATATAATTATGGCGGTCCGGTATTCGTAAAAATGGCACAGGTAATATTTGGCCAGAGGTTAAAAAAATGCGACGGAGCGCAACTACATACACCGTGAATAAAAATGGCCCCACAGGCAATCAGTACCCACCCCCAGACTGGTAAGATTCGGCAAGAACACCAAGGTTAATACCCCAAGCGGTACTAAAATGGCCACCCAGCAGGTATTTAAAAATGGCCAAAGGTAAAGTATGGCACAGAAGGCATAAAAAGGGCAGAGGTTTTTTTAAAAAACGGCGGAGAGCGCGGTCGGACATGCGCGTGAGGCTAAAAAGGTCAGGTCGCTCTACGCAAGTTAAATTGTCAAAGCAAAATCCATAGTCATGAATAAAACATACTGGCCTACTTCCCTTAGGGGTAGGTTTATCCACCTTCTCGGGGAACGCCCACCTTCTCGACCAGAAAAATATTACGTCTCCGTCTCCGATGTCGCAGAGATGTCGCGGAGATGGTCTATACGCAGCATCGCCTGCTGCGTCCCTGCGAACAGTTTTTAAAAAACTGTGTAAACAAAGCCACTTTCAAAGAAACCGTCTCAAAAGTTGTTTCCGCGACGCATTGAGTCAAATGCGAAGTCATCAGTCCATTCTAAAGACACTTAGGACCCCCTCTCCAGGCAGATCCAGCATTTGAAATTGAAAATCCCTTCTCACAGTTTTTCTTTACGTAATGTTTTACCCCCTTTCCTTTAAGGGAATTCCTGCCATTCAATATATAAGCATGGGCTTTGCTATTACAATCGGGATTGCCGTCAAGGCATGCCTCCATTTTATACTTCTGGCATTTTATCTTCTGCCATTTTGCACCTCTGCCCCATTTTTGCCTCTGCCATTTTTACCTCTTGCCCATTTTTTTACCTGCTAGCCATTTTTGCCTCTTGCCATTTTACCCTCTCCATTTTTCGCCTCTGCCATTTTTCGCCCTCTGACATTTTACCTCTGCCATTTTTACCTTTGGCACCTATATGGCACGTCAGCGGCACTTCAGTTTAAATTATTTTATTAATTATTTTTTTCTTTTTTTTTTTCTTTATTTTTTTAAAAAGTTTTTTTTTTTTTTTAATCTTTCTTTTCTTTTTTTTGTTATGTGGTTGATATGAATGCCTCTAATGATCCCACGCAAATATACGGTTATAGAGAGATCTGCAAACACGGAAAAACGAAATTGTTTTGAAACATTGGAGGAGAGAAAAAGGCATGTGGGAATTTATCAACATTTCCCAAAGAATTTGTGAACAAAAGACCGAAAGTACAGGACTATTCAAGAACTGAATTAGTTATGACTTACACTGAAAACCAAACCTCGTCCGTCAGAAGCACCGACTTAGGCTTTAAAGCTAGTCGGTCAAAGATGGGACTAGTTTTAAAGCTAGTCTAGTCATGTTAGTCCGTCGAGGACGGAGACTATGCATACAACTGAACACACTCTCAACTTGACGATCACTTAAAGCTCGTCTTGTCCTAGCTTGATGCTAGATCCGGATCGACGTGACGATACGGGTTCGAATAAAAAGTAGCCTGAGGCTGGACCATGCAAGTCTTACCATTAAAACTGACTGACTAGCTTTTGAACAAACAGTTGCAATGTCGTTTCAATGTACCTTTCTCTATTTATTTCTGTTTCCGGGCATAATCAAGTTGATACATTCTGAAAACAAAGGTTGTTCTCTGGCTTGACAATCTGAAAGCTTACGAGAATAACATCTATCATGCACAAGCAATGCAATTTCACGAGTTACCGGTAGATTCTCAAATATTGTTCTTCCATTCTTCAATTACAGGCGCAAGGCCTAATGAATTACCTTGCATACGTATAGAACTCAAAAGAACCCAGGTCATATGTTACAGCATTGCTTCGGGGGTGAATATGCCCGGGCTTAGCAATAGGAAGTTGGATACAATCAACATCTTCAACACAAGGTTGGTTTTGGCCTTGACAATCTAGCGAGAGCAATACGATATCCGACAATAACATACAATCGTGCAATAGTATTGCCATTCACGAGTAGGTTAAGTATTTTTCCATATCTTTAATTACAGGCTAATTGAACACTTGGTTACTATAGAAACCCCTCATGAACGTCTATTCTTATATATTGCTGGGTGGAATGCCCGTCTTCAGCAACAGCACCAGTGAATAGAAGGTGGCTACAATTGATTTGAATAACATGCCGCATTGCGAAAGACATCACTATCTAGTGCATTATCGTATGGAATTCGATTTATGAGACAAACTGTACAGACGCCACACTTGATTATACCCCGTACAAGCTAGATTTTGATTTAATGGCATCTCCTTCATGTGACATGAACTGTGTGAGTACTCGTTTTAAATTTCCTTATGTTTCAGTTCACAGATTAGGCGTTCATTCTCTGTCACATCAGATAATGCTTTTAATGCACCAATACGCGAAAAATTATTGTCTAGCCAAATCAATTTATAAATTTGTTATTACAACGATCAGTATCAACAAATCAACATGAAATTATGAAAATGGAGATTTAATTGCTAATACATAAATATAGGCGACACTTCTTTCAGAATTACTTGCAATCTGTAAGAAAAAGAATATTGGATTAAGGAGGACACGACTTTAAGGTTTTATTGAAAGTGGCTCTCAAGGACAAGTTGTATACGCCGAAATGCAAAAGCAGGTAGGCCTACAAACTAAAAAGTCACTGATGATGCAAGCCATGGCCCGGCGACCCCCTGAGGCCCCATGCCCCCATTATGATGATTGCATAATGTTAATTAAATTGTGCCTCCCTGTATTATCAAATTCCTGTCTTCTGTTCGCATTTATTATCCATCATTATTAAACTGTTTTCTGTTTTTTTGTTTGTTTGTTTTTTTGCTCAATCTTGTTGACCAAAATGCATGTTTTTAATTGTATCTTTATAATGTTTTCTAATATTTCAGATTTGACATCCTCTGACAAGACTTGGTGAATGCCCCATATTCCATAAGCTTATTGACACAACAACCGATTTTCAAAGAACAATCTAACCGACGTAAGAACTCACATAGCCACATATTCATAGACCTCGTCCGTCCATTCTCCATGTTCTACTTTCTAAACGCTATCTTTTCTCAGAACAATGAAATAATAAATGACAAGACCAGTCTGAACATGACAAATTTCATAGCAAGAACATCGCGGCAGTGAAAAGCGCACGGTCGGAAAACAACATACATATGACTCCTTTTCCAACAGCCATGAAATATTTCTCGAGGACTAGCTGTAAGCATAGTCGTATTGTTCTCCTGCCCTCAAAAGCTCACGTCTTAGGCTTCTGGGCATCACTTTATTACGTGACTAGCTTTTATGCGTAGTTCCGTCAATCTAGTTCTGGTTCCACGGACGGAATAACGAGCTTAATAAAAATATTAGTTTTGCTCCAGTGTGATCTACGAACACTAGCTCTTTACAGAAAAAGCTAGTTGTGCTAGTACCATTGAACAGTTGAGCGTAAGCTTGATCGCAGACGCTCAGCTTCAAGGTTGAGTCCGCTAGAGCACTGGACAAGTTTTAAAGCTAGTCACGTGAGCGTCCAATACCGGGTCTTGTGTGTTGAAGAAAGGCTAAGTCCGTCGTGACCCGACTAGTTTTTAATGCTAGGTAGTCTGGGCCATCACTACGACTAGCCTTCTAAAGCTGAGGTAACGAGTCTCTACTACA
>CALNVZ010000703.1:0-21211 GCA_940671915.1 Paracentrotus lividus
ATTGAATTTGGCCATAATATGGCTAGCTATTGTGACCTGCATCCTCCCGCAAATGCGTTTATTCGCTTATTCGAATAATCGTATTATTGGATATGTTTGCTCATATTGGACGTTTATATTATGTTTATGAATGGAAATAAATAGAATCTTGAATCCTAGATATATATATATACAAATATATGATTTTCCATCTTTGGAATGTATGAATATATATTTGTAATATATACAAATAACGAATTATATTACTGGAAGGCCAATTTTCGTGAAATACAAGATATATTACTAATTGCTGAAGACAGATATTTCCACGTATGCCAGGACATCAAATAATTTAGCGCCATTTCGTTACTAACACGCCCAAACACAATGCATAGGCCCGTATTTTGAACCGAAGACTGAGTTTTTATGAAGTTTGTGCTAAAGGCTTTAGACAATAAGATCGCACAATAGCATCTTTAATACAACGCGATTTCCAAACCTTATACACAAAATAAAACTTCAAAAACGTACCTTCTGCACAAACCCAAACTCCCAAATAAGTACAATTCTAAAACGGAAATCTATTGAATTTGTAGTTACTGTTAGACGCAGTATTGGCAACAATATCTTTTGTCAGTAGCCCCTCTCTATGAATACCGAGTGTCATTATTGATAATTTCCGTAGTCAAGTTGAGCCTACATAAGCCCCCCCCCCCCCCCCCAGCCCCGCCCGCTCCGCGGCCCACTGTTATTACTGCAACTTTTCTACGTGTTTCGTCTTGCCAATCATGAATTTACAATCTAACATTACATTGGAAAAATGTCGACAGCATTGCCTGAAAATGCCATCAAATCCTTTATCAAAGGCGAACTTTTTCTAAAAACAAATTCGCCAAGCAGTGCGTGAAGGCGTTCAAAAAGAAATGCAGCCAATCATGCGCCTCGATCCACGATGCAAAGATCATGTTTTGGAGAAACAAGGTAGACTCGGTTGAGCGGACACGTTGGCGGCGGTTGTCTATGTGTTCGTGCGATCACCAGTCCACTGTGAGTAAGAACAAGGCCAAAGCAAGTAGAAAGCCCTTTGCACGGGAGAAACTGAATGAGTGCACCAGGAACAATATTCTCGACGAAATGCCTGCTGCGTTCTCTCTAGTGCGGTGTGCCTCGGAAATTCCTATCTGACATAAAACACGGATCGATCGTTAATCCGAGAGATATTATATTTTTTTTCTAGTATGCAGATTGAATTTCCCAATTTGCAGCATATGAATGCCCGAGCGGGTAGTGCTGAATCGGGACTCTTCGGATAATATCAGCTCGACCTCGTTCGACGGCAGGAACAAGCGGACGGTGCGTAATTATCCAGCCGTATCCTTCCCGTGTATATCTATCTCAGGCGGACGCTGAACTGGTCAACGTTGGTGTTATAGCAAATATAGCTGTATGAACTGTTTGAGTGTATTTTACAATGCGGATCGGCGATAGTCAAAAAGTTATGGGTAGAGAGTGACGAAAAATTTGTCGGGCGTGTCATATCTTTTGGAGGGGCTTCAGCACGTACAGATCTCTCCAGCTCATAGTGCTCCCTCTTTGACTCACAGGAGAGCCCAATAAGTGTAAAAAAATTTATTTCGCTCATCGTGTCAGTGATGTCAATTGGGAGAGAGAGTGGGTGCTTTAATTTGAGGCGGCAAGCTAGTTTCATGCAACTTGCCATTATATCTCGCAGGAGCGGTGTCGTCTTATTTCTACTAGAAAGTAAAGGTCTTTTTCAGTAATAGCAGACAATCTGATAAAACAGGTTAGTAAACATTAAAGGAAAAAAAGAAAAAAAGGTTTGTTGATTGAAAGAGCTATGTGATATTGTGTTTGATAATTTTTCTTTCAATTTCCCATTGAGTATGATATGAAATTCATAAGATTATTTGTATGCATTTCGACTGTGGTTTCGTGGTCAGAGTTTGAAGCTGTTCGGTGTTATACGGTACTTAATTCATTACGGAAAATTAGTGATAACAGATTATTCTAATAACAATATGGATAGGTAATGTCTATTTCATTTGTAAGTGTTTCCGCTGGGAAGGGAACGAGGTATTTGCAGCGACGAATTTCGCAATTAAGGCGCTCGGAGGATGAAAGAGGATCACGCAGCTCAGGCCCGATTGCAGTTGACTGCAGAGCAGACAAGTCATCCGTTTTATAGTTGGAAGAAGAACGCCGGTAATTCGTTCAAAGCATTTGGTATTATGTACTACAATATCTTTGACTGTCTATTAGTATTTCTATTCCTGAGTATGGTGTATTCTCGCTCTTGTGGTCTTAACGCCAAGTACCTCTGCGCATCGCAATGGAGGCTACTGTTTGCCGAGCTCCTCTGGCCAAGTAGTTGCGATGGACATATGCAGTTGGTGTTTCTCAGGAACCCATAATCGAATTCTGTTGATCCGACATGTTAGTGGACATAACAAAAGCCTATTAGGCTTCCGAGATACTGTCCAGAGATGTGTTTACCAGAACCAAGGTTTCTTACGTGTCAAATGATTATCCTGAGCAGAATTAAGGTGACCCTCATTTGATCACGATACAAACTCTGGAGCGACTTGTAATTGACAAGGTAATTGTCAACTTGTAATTGCCTTCCTTAGTTGAAGGGTGAGGGATTGGAATGAAGGAAGAAAGAATGAAAAGGGGTGACACAGTGCGAAAGAAATCTAATGATTAAGAGCAAAAATATGTTTAATTCTTAATCATAATTGTCTGGCGTGTTTTTATTGGTTCATACTGAGTACTTATATTCTCTTCTAAGAAAAGAAGATCCTTTAGTTAATCGTCAGCTTTTCAGGAAGATCCTCCAATAGAAAGAGGATCACGAGGTCCTTCTATACTTGATATCCAATTGGATATAAATCATGTTTCCTCCAGTACCAACATAAAGGATCCTTTGACTGAAATACGAAACACACACAGAAAACAGAATTGTCGCGGAGTGGCGAAAATCATCTGAATACTATGGCAAAGTCCATATACGGGAAAATGGATATACTTAAGAGAGTAAGGAAGAGAATTTAAAAATTGAGATTTTAATTTTCGAAGTCTGATCAAGGAAATTCATTAACCATCGATTGAAGGCATCCTTTACCAATTGTGGGAAGTGATTATTGAGTGTATCTGGCAGTTTGTTACAGATATGATTTGAATACGGTATAAGTTTACCTTTTTTACAGTACAACCTCCTCAAACTCAACCAAAAAAAACATAAAACTACAAAAAAAATACAAGAACAAAATAAACAACACGGAGAAACAATAAGTCAGGACTGTCATATATTGAGTGTAATATTAACTTGATGGCCACTCTCTTAATTCGAAAGAGATTGGGATATTTGTTTTGATTTTAGGAATACTCGGATACTCACTCTCATGTTTGGATTACTTTACATCCCCTCCTGTCAAGTTTAATTCATATCTCATCCCAATAAAAGTAAGTGCCATCGCATCGTTCTTCGATTTAAACCAGCCTCAATGTCAATATAGTGCTCTTGTCGGTGAGGAAGAACAAAATTATAAGTATTTTTACATTGGTAATTGTATGCAATGTTTTATACCGGAAAAAGAGAAAAAATTTTATGTTTTGGCTCTATGACTGTATGTGAGGTGTTACTACCATCATTATGGTGAGATTTCTGACACCATGCGATAGTGGATAGTTGCTTTGTTCGTTTGAATGTGCTTCAGTGCGAACTCTTTGGTAGAACGTACTCAAGTTTGACTACTAGATTTGTTACTTTCACTATATTCAATTTAGCGTGGTAAAAAATACGTTAACCAACGGCAGTACCAGTAGATTATCTTGAATGTCGTCTTACACCTTATCTCTTTATATACACTAGGTGAAAGGAGAAGCAAGGCTACATCAATCTTTATGTTTGTTCCTATAGAATGTTATGGATGGGTACCGTCTTTCAGCTCACCTACGTCACGGCTCGTTGTGATATCATAAGCCAAAAGACTCAGTGGAAAAACACTAACTTACTTAAGCATGGACCTGAATTATTGGTTGATCCCAGATCGAATTAGATGAGATTAGTATTTAATGAGTGCGATTACCCTGTTCCCAGTGCATAGATTATATATTCACGGATATGCGATGGGATTTAGCAGTGGATTGGAACTTGTATAAAGATTCATGTTAGAAAGGGAAGTGCATAATGAGAGGCAATCTGAGTTATGTATAGGTTTTTGTTGTGACCTGAAAGAATATGAGCAAAAACTGCCTCTCTCAGCTGAATTATTCTATTCTTACGTGATTAGTACCAGTATGATTAGGCCTCGTAGCACTCCAAATTAAAAAAACCGTATAATAATGGGCTTGAGGTATTGTGACATGAGGAGTTCATCAGGCATGGGGATTAATATAGTAGTTATAAATGTGTGATCTGAATCCAGTCTAGTTTTCAATAATAACCTCTACATATTTCACTACTATATATACTCTCTGTGTGTATTAGAGAGAAAATATCGTAATGTCCTGTTAGCTTTAATGTGCTCACATTTGTCCATCCTTGTACGTGAATATTTGCTTTCCTCCACATGAGTGGCCATCCGGTGCTATTAGGGGCAGTCTCCTGAGTATCGAGAACACCTAGCAGATCATGAGTCTTGAAATGTAATAGAGGCTACCAGCGTGCTGATGAAAGAACTGATGTAGATCAGATAGCTCTCGCATTTTCAAGCATTCTCGATACTCTCAATTTATGTACTGACTCAAGAACTAGGCTCTAAATTGGTTTTCCACGTGGTGATACAAAGGTGTAGAATCATGGTGATGTTCGAAAGCTAAGAGGGAATGGTTACAGAATATTTGAGTTTATTGAAATATAGGAAAAAAAGCTATTATTAGGTTGGGTGATATTGTTCGAATAGTATGTCCATAGAGATGGAAGAGACTGCCGTGTAGAATGCATTTAGCTTTTTAATAGAACATATGCTCTCCGCGATATGCATGTTCTCGAGTTTTTGGAGTTTCTCTCAGCTCGATATTGGGGTTCATCATACTCTGATAGAACATAGAACGTTTTTCTAAATTCTGGATGCACCCCGGCTGCTTCATATGTCCTTTCATTAAGAATTTATTGATGATTGGTCAATCGAGCTATAAGCTAATTTGCGCTTTTTTGTTTTGTTCTATTTTATGTTTTTTATGCAGACAGTATTGAAAATGTGCAAATTTTGGGCATTAGTTGACACCTCCTCTGTACGCTTTCTGTCCTCCTCCAACCTTACTTTGTTCCTCATATTTTTACTCTTCTCTGTGAATTCAGGAATAGATAACTCTCATGCTTTATTACATTTACCTAAGTTCTGAAAACTATTGATTTAGAAAAAATCCACCAAAAATGACATAGTTTTATACATATTGGTGCAAGAAAAAGTCCTTTTATGAAACATATCTCAATTTTTAAATGTAAAATTGTGAGAGAAAACAGAAATATATTTATTATTATTTAGGTAAACATTTTAAGGGGTGTTGGTTGAGATATATAGAGTGCTACTTTCTATTGTCAATTTGAGTAAACAAGATAAATGTACTTTACGCTCGACTGTGCAGATGGAATCATCTTCCATTATTGAGATGGAACATCTTTATGTTGAGATTGTTACAGCATACTTTACACGGTTCTTCACCATGGGCATACTATCTGAATATGCTAAAGGACAGTGCAACTTATGGATAGTATCATAGGAGTAAACTTTTAGTGTCGTTTAATTGTGTACTCATTCTCGTAGAGAAATGAGAATTATCTTGGTGTAGGGAACATTATTGTAATGTGTTTACACAGTGCCCAACACATAGGGTCATATGACTGAATAAGCTAGGATCCCACTTATGCTTGAGAGCAAAATGTGCGACTGTCGTTTTGTTCATTTGCATGTGAGAAATTTGAGCCAGATATTTTTATGAACTATTATTGTTATATTTTTTTAAAGCTTAGCTTCGTACGCGGAACTATCTAGTGGATTTAGGTATTCAGGAGTTACCAATTATGCTGTGTGTCGACAAGAAAGTGACAACCAATAATTAAGCTTGGTTGATGACGAATGTACAATATTATATATAGATAGAAAACATGAATTATTTGGAATATTGTAAATATTTGTGCATTATGACAAAGCCCATCATAGCTGGAATAAAGCTGATAATATGCATAAGTTATCCACTTCTGTGCTGCGAGTAGTCTCCGTGACATAGTCGTGAATACGCTCATTTTGTAGATTGAGAATTATTAGAGAATTCTTGCTATTTGTGTATACTCACTCTACCCACTCTCAATAGCTAGGAATATCCAATTAACTAAGCTTAAGTTAGCTAATAAATTGATTTGCTGCATGTACATTAGAAGAATCATGATATATTGTGTAATCATAATTATTGTTAAAACATCGAATCGTTTGGTATCGGATAGCTGAATAGTGCTTTATTTCAGCTCAGTCTATGATGGAGTCTCAATATATGTGTTGACGTATTGTCCATAGAGAGATGTACAAGAACTGAATATGTGATATCTTGCAAACAAATATTTGGTTTAGATTTCCCATAGACGGTCATAGTGCGTCATATATGCCTAAAATATTGACTATGTGTGATTACACTTGAATAATCATCTAGTGGATATGGCAATAGTTTGTCTGACTGTTATTGCTATTATTGAGTATATGTATGAAATCTTGAAAACTATGTAATTGGTTGACTCTACAACCTACATATGTGGGCTCTGACTCCTCATCATACGCTATCCTGGATCTCCCCACTCTTTATGTCTCTGACGTATCCGTTCGGATGCAGCTCTTAGTGGTGACTGTACATATGTTCATCGAATGTGTGTTTTGTAAAATAGGCAAGCACTATTTATTTGAATCAATCCATCAATATTCGTTTTTGGATTTTTTGTCAAACAGCTATTATGCTTTTCACATATAGTGTAGGACATATAATTGTGTGAGTTCAATTGCTATGTATATGTCATTTTTTTTGTGTTGGGACCGACAAGCAATACTTGAGCCCCTATATACTCTATTGATATTCCATCGCATTTTGGATATAAATGTTATATTGAGTATGAGTGTATAATTATACTAATGTTTATGCATTATATTTATGTTTATTTTTGAAAAATTTAGTCGGTCACTCGGTTCTGGGTGCCTATATGACTCTCAACGCTCTGCTTTTGTGTTAACTCAATAAGTATATGACAGAGGTCTTCTGACAGCTCGATGAATCTACAATATACAATAGATATACTCAGACAATTCTTAGACAAAAATAAGACCTCAGGTATTTGTTTAAATTGTGTGTGGTATTTGGTGTAATATTATAGCTCCGTCTAGTAATATCTGCTTTGGTTATATCAATAACAGAGACGTCTAAGCTTGTAGTCATATATATTATTAATTATAATTAATTCTTGTAGACCTCAATTTTATACACGGATCTCCAGGATAGACTTTTGGTCTCATATTTGTGATTAAAGTACATTTTTACTGGTTATTTTTGACTGGTATAATACGCGATCGTTGGTTATTTCAAGCTCCTTTATATTGTTCTTTCATAATATGTATTACAAGGCCTAAATGATATGATGTTTTATGAACTGACAACCATATAATAATTATAGATTCCTATCTGTCTGGAGAATCAGTGACAGATTTTGAAATCCATAAAAGTTGGAAGTAATTGTAAAGTGGTAGTTCGGTACGTGACATTTCTTATATATATTATATGAGGTGTTAAAGATACATAGAGTGTGTAGGTCTCTGAGTAAAGCCTGGGAATATATGGTTAAAAATTTTATTTGATATTAATATTTTATCTTTCGATTAAGAATATTATATCCGACCCCCTAAAATTGACCCTTTTTGGGTGAATCACAAGATATCTATATGCGATTTTTATATACATTAGTGGTAAGTGACGGCTAAATTTTTTGGACCTGTTAGAAAATTTCTCTTGAAGAAATAATTCGATTATCAATACTAAATTTTGCTGAAGCGTCTAAGATATTCATATCCGATATCGCTCTTTGCAGGTTATCGCACATGTGATAGACAAATTCTAAAACAAAGGATTGGGAATTATATAGCGGTGACCCATATTTTGCCTGAGTGGATTGATTTCAACTATGTTTTTGCTCTCTCTCGAGAGGAGTTCAACACATGAAAAATCATTTACACGGTGTAGCAATACTCTCGTGGATGTGTGACGTGTGTAAAACATGGGGTTCGCCGACTTTCCAGGTCTATATTTATTAACAAGATTTTGGTTCCCTTCCACTTCTGCGGAACATAGTTCCCATCAAATGCAATATGTGAATAAGAGATTTCGAAATCACCGTGATGGAAATGTGTATTCAACTTATTAATTCTTTCTACTGTCTAGAGAAGCCTCGCTAAAAATATGGATCTTTTTCAAAAAAACAATGAAATATGAACTATGTACCTGCTGCCAGAAGGTGTACTATACGATTACGTTTTGCTCAGAGATAAATCCTCCAAAGGGTGCTTCGTGCAAGAAAGACAACACCTAATAACATTTTCATAGGCAGATAAAAGGTCCTCAAACTCGGTAGTGGAAATGCAGGCAAATTTAATTTCTTAGGGTATTTCATTTGTTAACACCCCCCATATCGCTAATGGACTGTCCCTGTTAGAAACGTATATACAACATACTAATACGTTACTACAATGATGAATCTTCTATGTGTACTTTAATCATCGATTATGATAGCATAGTAAATAATGAAGTAGCCATTATTATCACGCACATCACTATCACTCAATAGCGAAATTCAGGAGCCAGTATTTTGACGGCCGTACAATGGACTCTTGTACAAACAGTACAAAATGCTTTTCTTATAGATAAAAGATTATAGTCCATGTCTTGGCACATGGCTTAGACCTCGGTCATCAACTAATATGCGATATCTTCACTCCTCTGACATAACGATCAACATTTTATAATGTCTCACCAACGAATCAGCTACGGATGAAGTTTACTCACACAAACGATATAAGATTAGCGCGACAAAAAAATAAATCTAGGCTTTATCTCTCAATATCAGCCTTTTATAATGCTTTCTCGTCACTAAGGCGCTCAACACATCACCCAAAACGTATTATAGTGTAAATTATACCATAATTCTAAACGTGAGGAAGGAATTGCAGTAGAGCCAGGTACTGGAATACTTTCCCTAGACTAAGTTATTAGTGCGTGTGTGGATGAGATCTAAAAAAGAGATACCCCAAGCATGAATATCATTTTAGTCTGGGGTTGTAATATACTATTCATCTGTCAGGATGTTCAAGGAAGGACCAAACGTGCACATATATTGCTACTTCTCTTTGTGTTCTCTCTCCTTATCTTAAATGTAAGAGCTTCTGTCATGCTTTTGTGTTAGCATTGTATTCAGTACTACGTTAGCGCGATTAGGTTCCTCAAGAGAAATAATATAATGTGTTAGTATGTAATTACAACTTAGTGTTTCAGATAGATAATAGAGATATACTCATTGCGAGGTGAGGGGGTCCACACTTCAGTTGTTATTCAAGTAGCCCACACACTCTCCGACATTATAGTATCGGACTACGACTATAGGTATCAGCGACCGTCTTAATATATTTACTTGCTCTTTATGACTCGCGTGGATAGATTAATATGATAATAAATTTGCGGTCATATACTGAGGGGTTGTCAGGTTATAAGTTCTGTCTCATATATTATTTTTGTGTTGGCTCTTCATGTGTATTATAATCGCAGCCTCGCTCAAATCCTCCCTGGGTCTCCGAACAAGTCGTGTCACCCAATCTCTCTCAGGGTTTTGTTCTACTAGACTAGTGAGAAATATTCAATCTCCGAATCGTGTTACGCTCGCATTATTATATAAGCTTCGCGATATATTCTCTTCTTCTTTCATAAAAGCCAACAATAAGTCGTCGACAAATTTATGGCGTGTCCAGGAGAGCTAAACCCGACGCCATGAGATATATGCTGACCAAGGTATTAGGTTGGCTACATTCAATTGATGCCCGGTCGCTGCACACTCCTTCAGTGGCTTTCATAGTAGGGATGCGTACTCCAAGGATTACTTACGACAGCGACCGAGTGTGTCGCGAGGTTGTCTCTCAAGAAAATTAGCATTTCGAGATATCTTTGGTATGCACGCGGTAATATTGACCTAGGAGGTAATATGGGCACCTGAATAAAACACTGTTCTGTGACGACCCAATATTTCTCTCTCACCGTCACCCAGGGTGACCAGCTGGAGCCACATACATAGAGTGTTGGTCCCATATGAACTGATTAACTGCAAAATCTTATCGATCGTGAGTCTAGTTTCACCTGCACCCTGAGAGGTGGTTCTCCTGGAATAAGAACTATGGTGAGAAAGCCAATAGAGGGGTAGGTGATGATACTAGGTGTATCGTGCTTTATTGTTTACTCCGCTGATTCTTTATAAATATGATATTTCACAGAATATTGTTCCTTGACATTCATTTGAAAGGTCTTATGTTTGGTTAGTGGTATTAAAAGGTGCTCGCCCATACCCTAATATATCACTACCAATTTGTTATACTTCTGGTTATACTCTCTCGAGACTCGTAGGTTAGTGCTATGTCGATTTTGAATCAACGATTAGACCTCTACGCGTGCTCACAGCATACAGCTTCGTAGAGACAAGATAGTTGTAATATGTATGTTTTGTAACGATAGTGATGTTTTTTTTTCAATGTTTTACTTGTTTTATGTTAGCTCTTGTGATCTGCGTTATCTGCGTTCTTTGCATCTTTCTAAAAGCGCTTGTTAACAGAGTTTATGTTCCAACAAAAACCATTAGTGCATGTGTTAGTATTTTATGCCGGCTCAGTGAATACTCATAATACATGTGACTCTGGGCGCATGAATGGTCTTTGCTAACAAAATCGATTCCAAAGTCTTAATTTTTTTAAGCTGCAGTATGTGGGCCGTTGATAGTGGAAGCATGGCCTAATAAACATTTGCGTAACGTTATTTCTGGCCCAGGACTATTATTACATATCTAGTGATAAAGAATGTTTGTGGTACACATTTCTAATGGTAAATTTCACATATATAATATAATTAAACGTGTTGTAAGTGGGGTGGCTCAGTGTAGTGTCATTGATCTCGTGCAAACCTAAGAGAGTATTTATGGACTGTTGCTGTTCATTTTTATTAGTAGATGTTTGTAGGTTGCGCAAATATCGACAGTCGCGCTGAGGGCCCGATGTGTACTGCTGTGCTATGATGCCGTTAGTTAGATGGTGAGAGCGAATGATGAGGGTCAGCCCCTAACTCAGTACTGCCAGCGTTTGGCTCTCAGCATTTTGTTGGCGATCTCCTCATAGGTCTAATTGACGATCTTATAAACATATAGAATCATTAGGTTAGCTAAGCCCCAGCCCCCCTTCGTCTCGCATTGTTATGTCTATACTTATATGTGTTCTCTTTTTGTTTGTTCGGTTGCTGTTCTGTATTTGTAGTACTCTAATAAATGTCCTCGTCTACTTGAGCATCTCCATCTCTGAGAAGACAAAAAATATAGACTATAAACTAAAATATCAAATTCTGGATAGATTAAAGAGAGAACCATAAATTGAAGAACAATCGACCGAACTATACTACAGTCGACTACATGTATATCCGTGATTATCCCTTCATGCAGGGCTTATGACGCGTCATTGCACGTGTTATCTGGAGGGGGAAGAAGAAGGCACGCTAATGCTCGAGTGGCGGTGCGCGTGCTCGATCAGGTAATACTCACATAGAGAGAGGAAGTCCTCGAAAAATGAATGTGTCAGGGAAATTTATGTAATAGCGATAGAGTACAACATTTATGCAGAGTCGGGATACACATACTCGCGTAGGCGTGACACGGTGCGCAAGAGCTACGTACTGTGACAACGGTGACTCTCTGACGAGACTCTGAAGACGTCGGCACGCAGGCCAATTCTGCGATTCCTGGTGATCGGGGACGTAACTATTCAAGAAATTAAAGCCAAAGCACATAATTATAGTTCGCTGGAGTTGCCGAAAAAAATTATTCCACCATTTTATATGGTACCTCACAATCTCAGGTGTATCTTGTGCTTATTTTAAGTTTACTTTCTGCGCACGCTCCCAACTTTTAGCTGCATAGCGAATACGCGTTCGGTCTGCTCCCAGATTTGTGCTGCTCTGTCAAAATTATATGTGATGTATATCGTGATCTCAAAATGAAGACAAACTGTAAATTATCGTACTGTTCGTGATGCGAAGAGTGGTGCGCCCATAGTTGTCGAGACATCATTGTTTCTTTCTTTGGTGCGCGCAATGAGATGTGACGAATTTTTGCTATTAGACATTTCATTTGCTCAGACGAATCGGAACCCCTTCTCTTGGAGGAATTCTAAAGTAGCTAATTAAGAGCGAATATAATACATTTATTGTTCTATCTGGCAATATTCACTACTTAACTCAATATAGAATCATGCGAAATTGGGATATGGAGATCTCCATTAGTTGTATTACTCACTCACAATAGGCATTCTGCTCAAAAATGAATTGATCGTCTATATGCAATTGGGACTCATCCAATGATAACATTGCTGTTACACGTATGTACCATGAAAAATTCTAGGATCATCGTTCTGTGATCGTCTATTTCAGTTATTATGGAGTGATCATCACACTTTAATCTGTGAGGAATAAACAAATAAATAATATATAAGTTCTAATATTATATAGAAGGCTCATTCTACAATAATCTATTATGTGATATGTGATTTTACTAATAGTATAGGCTGCTAATTTAATTATCACTATTTTATAATTATGTTTGTTTTTATCTTGAGGAGGTGGGGTGGCATACTCTAGCAAAAACGTCCTAATTATTTTGCCATTTTGAAAAGAATGTCATCTTGAGCTTTATTTGTAACCGCTCAACTCGGTGAACAAAAAGTAAATAGACACTTCCACAGATTGAACCTGAAATAATAGCTTTTAAGTGTGGAAGAATATGGTCCTAGTGGGGCCCTCGAATGCTTCCACCCTCACGCGCCGACATTGCCTCTGCGGAGACCACATGTATGCGACGCTCTCTGTCTGTATCTGAATATTTGTCACAGTCAACAGACATGGTAGCCGGAATGGAGGAAGTAGGGGCTATTTTTGGGGAAACTGATACCATACGAAGTAAGTAGAGAGAGAAAAATATTAGCCTGTTACCCAATCTCGTGAATATGATTACGACATGATGGCTGAATTACTCCAAATTGATTTTGCTCTTGTAAAATATCACGCGGTAATACAAGGAGCGTCGAAGCTGTCGGGAAGTCGGCTCTCTGAAAATTTGTGAAGTATGTCAATAAACAATTTTCGAACATGATAGTATAAGTAATCGCATCTAATACCTCTTCTCGATTAGCTTACTCATAAGTCGTTGCAAAACTCAAGCGTAAATATAAGAGTATTATTGAATATCTCTTGAACCTCGATTATATAGAGGTGGTTACGCTCGCCTCACCGAGCAACAAATATCGAGGGGACACTTTACGCCGCCGTTCGCTCCTCTCTGCACCGCAGTTAATCTCGCCCGAGTGAGTATACGACCAGCCTCTAAATGCCAACTGTATATCTTTTTAGTTTTCTCTTATATCTTACATTCATTACTCTACTCTTTATCCTCTAGTTCTCTCGTAACGACAGATCTTGCTGACCCCCTATACATTGTGTCACCCACTCTAGTGATCTCTCATATGACTTTATAGCTTCTTCTCGCTCTATAGAAGTTGAAGCATTAATTTTTCCTTCTAGTTAACTCACTTTTCAATCGATCTAGTTCTTTGCGTGCACTCCATAATAACAGTGTTCAGGTCATTCCATAAAGAGAACTAATTTGTAATTAGGATTACATAACTATGTGAAAAACGTCTCAAGATAAATTTACATAATGGCGACTGAGTTCTAATCTACTGATATGTGGTCGTATAGAACATATCGTAATAAAGCTGTGGAAACTCTCTCATGTTCTGTATGTATGTCTGTGATGTGAAACATGTGTGGCATTAACTGCACGCCCGAACACTTCCTAGCTCGACAGTGTACTGAGATGTGGGAATGAGGATGGGTACCATTTTATAGATGCTAACACTTAAATCTCAAAACCCACCCGTGTGCCGCATCCAGCTCTCGGCTTCTGATGCTAAAATCTATATGGCGTATGTCTGATCTGGATATTTAGATACAGGTTGCTCTGACGATGAATATTTACCCTTTCTCGCGAGTGCTACATCTTGTCACAGACTGTGCGTTAGGTCTCAAGATCATTTAAGATAGACTTATAATTTAGTAAAGCATGCACAGCGACATATGTGTTCTATACATGTGTTACAACAAGAATTCGCTGCTGATGCTTTTTGCGAGGCAATTCTCCTGCTCAGTTTGTGGTGTTTGAGATCCGAAGACGTTATAGTCATTAGAACGTCGATAAAGTAGGTTGTCTCTCCGTCGCGTGGTGTGTAAGGACACATTACCACGCTGTTCATGTTATTCTGCTTTAATAACGACTATCAGCACAGCATAGATAAATAAACCTACATATGAGTTGCTTTAACACGATTCTTAAATAGACATTGATTAGACTCTGTTTTCTGGCGCATAATATCTCTCGAATTTAGTGTGTAACATTCGTATCTATGACGATCGATATAGCAAAGAAAAGAAATATTATAAAATCTACGGTAATAATAATTATATAGATATAATAATTAATAATATTTTAAAGTCCATCCGGAGGAAATAACATTGTATGTCTTACACTGTAATTACTATCAAGTGCCTTACACTTGATATTTATTGTATAGACAGAATAAATCTAACGCCTGTTCTCCCTGTATAATTTGGTTAATACATTCTGTCGTGTGCCTGTCAGTGGGGCCTTCTAGAATTGAATTTTAATAGATTGCAAAAAAATATTAGAAATAAGTATTGATATGTGCTCTCACAGAAATTAATTGCTCGTCTGTTTTTACTTTACCAATATGAAAAGTAGATTATTATTGAATTAAATAAGTTATGAAGTATTTCATTCTTGAACAATTATGTACTTTCCCTGCGTGAATTCTGTACAAATGATTATCCTGATTCCGATTATTAATAAAAATCCATAATTTATGTATCATATTGATATTCTGCTCCAACTTGGACTAAATTTGTAAGCATTCTTCTGGATGGATTTACTTTCACTTTTTGATTCGCTTTGGTGATCGCGTCAGGCAATATGTTTTAGCTTTGATCTAGATGCTGCGCTGTCCGAAGCCTGCTGTCGCGTGCTCACCTTGAAACATGACGCACTCTTGTCTTTGAGCGAACTGAATATGCAATGTTATTCAATATACGAGAGACTGGGTGAACAGGTTATATTACTGAGACCCCCTTATCAGCAATTTCATGATTGAGAGCCTGATCGATCTAAAAAATGGATTCATATGCTCCGATTGAGGGATCGAATTAAGGGAATAATATTCTATTTGATTGTGATATAAATACAATGTCACACAAATAATTCTACACAAAATATCTACTCCAAAGATACAAGATACTAAATCAGTCCGTAGCATATCGTTCAGCATGTTTGCACACATTATAACAACTGTACCTATACTTCTGTAGATATGAACAAAACTATAATGAAGGGCCGAATGGCACACCATAAAAGAACGGAAGCCTCACGGAGAGTGTGGAACCCGGTATATTCACTCAAGTAGCTCCTCCAATTACTGGTTGTTAATGTACCTCTATAACAAACTAGCACAAATGTACTCCAACTAGTGCTCTACGCGGTAATGTATTAATAAACGTCTGTTGCCGATTATTGTTGAAATTGTTAGTTATCGAATGAGGAGGTCAATTATCCTTAATCGACGTGAACTCAAAGGAAAAAAATTGTTACGATGAAGACCTACAAGGCAAATTGCTGCCCTCTTACGCAAAAACAAAAGACTGCGCGAAGGTTCTGTCTGCCTGGGACGTCAGACGGTAGGTTATTGCCCTACTCCCTGCGACTGGGGGAAAGACTACAAAAAAAAACTTATAACCTGCGCACAAGATCTAGATTTGATATAACGATGACATGTTTAAATATCTGTCTATGCTTTGCTCACTTCTTGGAGAGAGGGAAGTGACTATTCCTGTCTTTTTAGGAGGCTGGTTAATCCGCGTTCTCTGTCTGACCCGCGTGGTTTCTCTCCCAGAAGTGAGCCAGGCTGCCAATAACTTTTTTAATATTGCGAATGGTGTGATTATATTCCTTATAATTAACATCTCTGGTATCTAAATATATCAACAACCATTTTTCAAGCTAACAATCATTTTCAGTCAAATTAATTTAGGTTCTACAGGCATATAGTGAGTGCTTTTTATGTGTCCATTGTTCTCAATCTCAAAGCATTAGGTTACATGAATATCTTTTGGCAATTGAATTACAATTCCATGTATAATCTGTCGCTCTTTACAAATATATAGAATCTTAACATAGAAATTTGTCTTATAGATACGTTCAAATTTTGTTGCCTATCAAATTCTGCTGCGCACTTAATATACTTTCCTGTGCAGATACTGTCTTTTGATGATTCATTTCTCAGAAACTCTACTAATTTATCTATCTCATTCTTTGTGTGTGCATGTGTTACGAGAGGCCAATTACCCCAAATGGTTATGCGAGTCTCTGCACAAATTCTTGAATCCCCCGTTTGAAAGAGTCTTTTCTACTATTGAAGTAATTGATTCATGTCAGAGTTGAGTGGCAGAAAGATTATTTTTCGTGATATTTCTTACCTATCCTATTGCTTACACTCTGAAGTAAATTCCAATCAATAAGATATGCTTCTCATCTTTAATATTATGATATGCCTAAAACAATATAATGTATGTATCCCAACATCCATCATTATAACAGTCTTGAACTGTCAGCTAGATCTTTTTCTCACAACCAGATAAGTAAAAAATATGTTCTCCGTGAACTATATTTATGACTATCCCTCCCATAAGTGCACAATAATATTAAATGAGATTTGTTCATGGATAGATGCGACTATTATTTCTCAAGTATAGATAAGTTGGACTTAGTTGATGCGTGAGGGATTATAGTTGGGAGAGATAATATAAATATAAATCTCTAGTGATCGTAATCTTGCTCTCAAGCAAAGAATCTATAATAAGCTATGACCATTCATATGGACTCAAACGGCAGGCGCAATAAGATGGAAATATACGCGGTACCCGCGTGGCGTATAGGTATCTCTTCCTCTATATGTGATATCAATTAACCTAACACAATAAAACGGCGGCGATTTGATGTTACGACTGGGTATATGCCAGCATAGAGATACTAAATCACCTCCTGACAATGAAAGTGATGTGAAGTTGATGAATGTGCACTCCTAATCGTTGGTGAAAAGGATGTGCCACTAGAAGAATGCATACATATTAAATGAGTTAGTACATGATTATGTATTTGGTATATATATAGACCCATAGATAAAAAATTCAATAGTATATATGGTCGTTTCTGAAGTTTTACAAAAATACTCATCCAACATATTCTACTTACATTGTACGATTATAATATATCTACATTATCAAATCAGGTCCGATATAACTTTTATATTGTAGAGAGCATAAAATCCGTAATTCGGTAATTATTCATTATCGATCTTTATCAATATAACTCTATGAGATAAATGGGTAGAAACATCTATAAGTACACATATATCTAACATGAATCTTATATACTAGATTTAATTTATTATTATTGGTCTTTTGTATTTTCATTTTACCCAGTTTTATCATATAATTATTTATCGACACCTCACCGACATACACGAGATATGATTTCAACTATGCTACATGACACTATTATTTATAAGACAACGCATTTATTAATATCATAACCAAAATAACCCAGATGAAGCGCGGAACGATCGACATCTCTTGTCTCTCTCGTGCTTCGAGCCGATGTAATTGCGTCGACACTACAATGATACATACCAGTATGTTAGTGTGATTTCTCTAATATGTGCGTTTATCACGTGTTGATATAACTTAATTAGATGTAAATCAACTTTCCTTTAAAACGTGTGCAAGATTCGACGTTGATGGTAATAAAGTGATGAAAGTCGACGTAATTACACCCTACGACGGCTTTGGAGGGCATAGACACCCAAAAATTACCCCTTATCGAAGTTTTTTTTTTTTTTTTACATTTATTCCGGACCCCATTCAGCATTTTTTCCAGAAAAAAAAAAAACTTATCCCTAATTAAAACGAATGATTAGGTGGGAATGCCATTAATGACCCTTATTTCCAGATTGATTTTCGGATTTCCCCCCAGCACTGAACCCCTAAAATCTGAACGAACATACGTGTATGCGTTGACCAGGTTGGGGGGGGGGGTTGCGATGTGTCATTAGAGAAATTTTTGAAACCTGCGTGTGATTGCAAGAATGAAGGCACTTGGAACGCGCGTTGAAGGCAAGACGACTATAGTCTTGCAGCTATCTTGCACTGGAAAAAGATAACTTGTCAATTGACAAATAAAATTTGTCATTAATGTGTTTAATTTTAACAAATTATAAATTTGTCATGCAAAGATTTGTCATTATAGATTTGTCATGCCCATAATATGACGAATCTTAATTTGTATGAAAATGGTTCTAATTTACCAAAACCTTTTCAAAAGTTGTTCATTGCAACATTTAATTCCTATCTCATTTTTTCAATTTGTTTTTTCATTCATCAATTTTGGCAAGGGGTTGGAGCGGGGGGGGGGGGCGGGGGGCTGCAGCCCCCCCCCCCCACTTTTTTCAGCCAACGTGTACAAAAATGCAAAAATGACCATACATTTGTGATTATTTAGCCTGTTCACCCCCCCCCCCCCACTTCGGCTCAGCCCCTCCACTTTCAAAAACGCTGCGGGCCCTGATTTGTACTCATTGACGTTAATTTGTCACTGTAAACAGTCAAAAACACACACTGTAATAAACAAACAATACAGATAGTAATATTTTGTCCAGTTTTATTAGAACTCGAAATTCAGAGGAACAAATTCAAAACATCAATCAGTAACACTTGCCAGCTTAAGCCTTGCCTCGCAGCTAAATCACGGCGACGGCGATGTGATTCGAAGGACGCTGATTATGTGCGGGGTTTCCCAAACTGTCTTCAGGAGCTAAATTTTTCATGCATTTGCGTCAACAAAATTTGATTTTTTTTTCAGCAAATAATTTGTATATAATTTCGTTAGGCCGGGACTTAAAATCGTCATTTTACTATTACATGACTTGCGAAGAGGATTTGTCAATATACGGATGCGAAGTCGTCACCAAATAAATCAGTTCTAGCGCAAAGTTTGTTTTTGTCAACACCAGTTGAAACTTTGTTTAATTAGTGCGCGATTCAATTTGTTATGTGTATACTATCATGAATGTTTATCATTTCACAGTTAATTTCGCAAAACAAAATTATTTTTTACCGCCCGATGACGAAAATTAACTGGCCTGTTGACAAAGTTATTCTTTTTCAGTTGTGCTCACTTGTACGTGCACGCACACCTTGCCTGTTGCGATGAATTGGCATTCAACGTCCGGTTGATTACTCAAACCCCTTACCAGAAATCGCAGATTGACTTACAACCACTTGCCATGCTAGGCCACGTTTGAAGATGTGTGAGTGCGCATGTGCCTCATCTGCCATGCAGAGCGATCGGTAGAATCCAATCGCAATTTATTGGACATGTCGAATTAATCTTCAAAGATTGTACCTTGTTTACCATTCGACGTGCGTGTTGCAGCAGGTGTGTCTTGAAAAATCCGTGACTGGGCAAACGCTGTACGAATTTTTTCTACGGAAATTGCGTCGGTTTGGGAGGTCCGTACGTCGAAAGGTACGGCGAGTTGTGACGCTGCATTAAATTATTTTCTATATATGCATTTAATTTTGTAGATTATCAATTCTTACGATAGCATTCCTCATTAAATTCATTAATTGATGAACAGTTTTGTTGTGAAAGTTTAATAATCGCAACATTCCCCAATACATGGATTTTTAACTCAACAAGCTATGTCCCAGTTAATTACAGAGATCAAGTGCCATTGAGATCACACATATTGATTATCATTTACTAGAGGTAAGATACTTGAAAATATTGTTTTACAGTTTGTCATATCCAATATCATTTTCTGTTATTTCATAGGAAACTACTTGTCTCGAATGATGGACTTTTTTGGAATTGATGCGTCTATATGCAATCTTCTCTTGACATGTGAATGATTTGAAGAAAGTTTCAACCCATGATGTAGTGAAAAAAACATCCCGCCCGAGACTAAGCTTGAATTAAGATGACTTCTTTCGAGGAAACAAACCTAATTGCCAAACGATTACCTATAAAATTAAATGACATTTTATGTATTGTATTTGTTTTGATGTTTACATTGAGAAAAGATGTGTTAAATAAAACTGACCATTAGCATTATTTTTTTAAACAACTAAAAACATGAATGTAAGCCTGATTTGCAATAGATGACCTTGTTTATGTCCCGGAGCTCCTGCACACCTTTGCCAAATTTAAACAAGGTTGTAATTGAATCCACCACACCAAAGTTGAGATTAGAAGCAGGAATAGCTACAGTTGTTCCGCCAATTATTCATTACCCCTTGACTCATTTTAATTTTTTTTTTCCATTTGCTTTTTAAATAAATGATTTCGTCAACTTTTTGATACCAACTAGGGCAATTAAATATGTCATGAGAATCACCTCAAGTTTGACATTTGACTCACATTAATCATAAAGGGGGTCATCGAGGGGACAAATTTGAACTCACGTAAGTTTTACCTTAGTCTCCTCGTCTTTCTTTGTACAAGAAAACTCATATTTTTTGTTTACTTTATGTATCAATATAAACCTGATGGAAGATGAAATTAATGTATTTTTTTTCACACATTGTATAAAACATTGTGAAAGAAGGATCAATTAATTCTTTTTGACTTGGAAAAAAAAATTCTCCTATGATGTAGTGCCTACCTTGTTTGTTTGATCGAAAGACATCGAACGGATTTACAATTTCGTTCGTATCATGAATTTTGAATTGTATGCATGCCGGTTATCTGTTTAGAGGAATTGAC
>CALNVZ010000703.1:63563-88084 GCA_940671915.1 Paracentrotus lividus
AATACAATGATTAATGTTATTATAGAGCAAAATTTTTAGCTCGCGCTTCGCGCTCACAAACAAATAACAATACAATGATTTAAATACCATTCATGTGGTATACATGTGGTATTTGTGCCAGAAAACCATACAACAATTCCATACATATGGTATTTGTGCCAAAAAAACATACAGCAAAACCATACATATGGTATTTGTGCCAAAAAACCATACAGAAATACCATACATATGGTATTTGTGCCAAAAAAACCAAAGAGAAATACCATACATATGGTATTTGTGCCAGAAAACCATACAGCAAAACCATACATATGGTATTTGTGCCAAAAACCATACAGAAATACCATACATATGGTATTTGTGCCAAAAAACCATACAGAAATACTATACATATGGTATTTGTGCCCAAAAAAACCATACAGCAAAACCATACATACAGTATTTGTGGCAAAAAAACATACAGCAAAACCATACATATGGTATTTGTGCCAAAAAAACATACAGAAATACCATACATATGGTATTTGTGCCAAAAAAAAACAAATAGAAATACCATACATATGGTATTTGTGCCAGAAAACCATACAGCAAAACCATACATATGGTATTTGTGCCAAAAAAACATACAGAAAAACCATACATATGGTATTTGTGCCAAAAAACCATACAGCAAAACCATACATATGGTAATTGTGCCAAAAAAAAACATACAGAAATACCATACATATAGTATTTGTGCCAAAAAACCATACAGAAATACCATATATATGGTATTTGTGCCAAAAAACCGTACAGCAAAACCATACATGTGGTATTTGTGCCAAAAACCATAACAGAAATACCCATACATATGGTATTTGTGCCAGAAAACCATACAGCAAAACCATACATATGGTATTTGTGCCAAAAAACCATACAGAAATACCATACATATGGATTTGTGCCAAAAAAACCATACAGAAATACTATACATATGGTATTTGTGCCCAAAAAAAACATACAGCAAACCATACATATGGTAATTTGTTGCCAAAAAACCATACAGAAAATACCATACATATGGTATTTGTGCCAGAAAACCATACAGCAAAACCATACATATGGTATTTTGTGCCAAAAACCATACAGAAATACCATACATATGGTATTTGTGCCAAAAAACCATACAGAAATACTATACATATGGTATTTGTGCCAAAAAAACATACAGCAAAACCATACATACAGTATTTGTGGCAAAAAAAACATACAGCAAAACCATACATATTGGTATTTGTGCCAAAAAAAACATTACAGAAAATAACCAATACATATGGTATTTGGGCCAAAAAAAACCAATAGAAATACCATACATATGGTATTTGTGGTTCTTAGGACAATTACCCCCTGGACAATTACCCCCGGACAATTACCCCCGGACAATTACCCCCGAGGACAATTACCCCCGGACAATTACCCCCCCCCGGACAATTAACCCCCGAGGACAATTACCCCCCGAGGACAATTACCCCGGACAATTACCCCTAGGACAATTACCCGCCGGACAATTACCCCCCGGACAATTACCACCCGGACAATTACCCCCGGACAATTACCCCCGGACAATTACCCCCGGACAGTTACCCCTAGGACAATTACCCCCCGGACAATTACCCCCCGGACAATTACCCCCCAGACAATTACCCCCGGACAATTACCCCCCGGACAATTACCCCGGACAATTACCCCCGGACAATTACCCCTAGGACAATTACCCCGGCGAGAGTTACCCCCTAGGACAATTACCCCCGGAGAGTTACAACCCGATCAGCTACCCCCGACGAAATTACCCCCCTCACAGCATTGATGTTGGATCAAGCGGCGCCCATTGTGGGTCTCGCCCGGTGTCGTAGTTTCTAATTTATTTTCTACTTGATTTATCACAATGAATCTCTCTTTCTCTTTCATATTCTCTTTCTCCTTTGCTCTCTCTCACTTTCTTCTTTTTCCTTGCTTTTTTCTTCCCCCCCCCTCTCACCATCTGCGCCATGAAAAAAAATGGGGGGGGGGGCTTGAGCCCCAAGCCCCCCCCCCCCGTTGGATACTCATATATGCATCAGAAAATATGTAAACGGGCCCTCATATTACCTTTTATTTTCATAGAACCAACAATTTGAACATCATGAAAGGACACAAATACACATAATAATCACACATGTTGAATATCTCTGATTCATCTCTGATCCAACTGATATGATTTTCAATTATTTTTGTTTAATTTCACGAAAAATGGATATAACCTTGGTCTGAACCCATGGTTTTCTAAGGGCGGCAAAATAAAGGTCATAATTAATAACTCCATAAATTAACAAATTAAGTGAAATATTTAACTAAAGCTTAATATCAATTTATGTAAAATAAGGTAATCGTAAAATTAAATATCATACATAAGTTATTCGTTATGGCCCAGATGCCGCCAATAGAAACCATGGTTCGGACACACGTATTTTGCTGAATCTACCGTTGGGAATATGAGGGGCCAGTTTACATATTTTCTGATGCATATAAGTGTATCCAAAACAGGGGCTTGGGGTGCAAGCGCCCCTCCCCATTTTTTCATGGCGCAGAAGGCGCCGCTAAACAAAACAAAAAAGGGGAAGGAGGGGGTGGAGGTGGTGTGGTCGAATGGATAAGTCGGCGGACTGACGATCACAAGGTACGCGCGGTCGAATCCCGTCCATTCCACTAATGTCCTTTGGCAAGATATTAATCTGCAATTTTCCAGACTTGACCCTAGTAAGGTAAATGGGTACCGTAGGAAGAAATTCCTCGAAGGGCTAAGCGCCTTTATAAGGGCAGCTATGGCTTATAGCCGGGTAATAATATTAGCTGCCGCCACTGAATAGTTTACTAGATTAGTCCGGCGCATTATAAATGCTTAATATTGATATTATTATTAAAATTATTATTAAAGGAAAGGAAGAAAAAAGAAAAAAAAAAAGGAAAAAAAGAAAGTGTGTGTGAGAGAGAGAGAGAGAGAGAGCAGAGATAGAGAAAAGGAGAATATAAATATAAAGGAAAAGGGAAAGAGAACGCCATTAAGATAAGATCAAGTAGAAAATAATTCGAAAAACTTGCGACACCAGGCGAGACTCACAATGGGCGCCGCTTGATTCCAACATCAATTGCCGGTGGAAGGGGGGGGGGTAACTGTCCGGGGTAAATGTCCTCGGGGTAATTGTCCGGGGGTATTGTCCGGGGGTATTTTCTTGGGTAATTTTCCTTGGGTAATTGTCGGGGGGTAATTGTCCTCAGGGGGTAATTGTCTGGGGGTAATTGTCCGGGATCCGGGCGTAATTGTCCGGGGGGTAATTGTCCGGGGGGTAATTGTCCGGGGGGTAATTGTACCCGGCGGTAATTGTCCGGGGGTAATTGTCCGGGGGGTAATTCGTCCTCGGGGGTAATTGTCCTCAGGGGGTAATGTCCGGGGGGTAATTGTCCGGCGGGGAATTGTCCTCGGGGGTAATTGTCCGGGGGTAGTTGTCCGGGGGTAATTGTCCGGGGGGTAATTGTCCTGAATACGGGTATTTGTGCCAGAAAACCAACAGCAAAACCAACTATGTATTGCCAAAAATAAGAATACACATGGTATTTGTGCCAAAAACCATAAAAGAAATACATACATAATGGTATTTGTGCCAAAAAACCATACAGAAATACTATACATATGGTATTTGTGCCCAAAAACCATTCAGAAATACCATACATATGGTATTTGTGCCAAAAAAACATACAGAAAAACCATACATATGGTATTTGTGCCAAAAAACCATACAGCAAAACCATACATATGGTAATTGTGCCAAAAAAACCATACAGAAATACCATACATATGGTATTTGTGCCAAAAAACCATACAGAAATACCATATATATGGTATTTGTGCCAAAAAACCGTACAGCAAAACCATACATGTGGTATTTGTGCCAAAAAACCATACAGAAATACCATACATATGGTATTTGTTGTTTTTTAAGATTATGTTTATATGATTGTTATGTTATTTTGTTGTTTTTTTTTTCCTGAAAGAACGGAATTAATAAATACTGAATTGAATTGAATTGAATTGAAAATTGAATTGAATTTGTGCCAAAAAACCATACAGAAATACCATACATATGGTATTTGTGCAAAAAAAAACCATACAGCAAAACCATATATATGGTATTTGTGCCAAAAAAACATACAGAAATACCATACGTATGGTATTTGTGCCAAAAAACCATAAAGAAATACCATACATATGGTATTTGTGCCAAAAACCATACAACAATACCATACATATGATATTTGTGCCAAATACCACAGCACTGCTGTATGGTATTCTTATGGTACCCTTTTCCTGTGTGGTATTTCCCTATGGTACTTCTATGGTATTTGATTGTACCATAGAAATACCATACGAATACCACAGGACATTCAGAAATACCATATGAATACCACAGGACATTCAGAAATACCATAGGAATACCACAGGACATTTTTGTAAGGGTCGCAAGCCTAAAATTGTAACTTTGATTCAATGACAACGGACCCATTTTCAGATTGTAAACATTTTACACGTCAGAATGTATGCAAAACGTGCTTCCCAATATTAGTCTGTAAGATAAGGACCATAGATGTTCACTTCCGGCAGAAAGTGTGAAATTTGGCACATAGGCGTATTTTTGGACGCTGATTTCAAAAATTGCCGGCCCCAAGCGATCCGACCACTCGATCGGCGGCCATTTTGAATTCCAAGATGGCCGCCATGAAAATCATTGATATGCCTAACTTGAGTTGTAATTGGCATGAGGTCCTGAAATGTGGTACACAGATGTATTTTGACATCCTGAATTCAAATATTGCCGGCCCCAACCTGGCCGACCACCTGCTCGGCCGCCATCTTGAATTTCAAAATGGCCGCCATGAAAATCACTGAATATGCCTAACTTGGGTTATAAATGACATATGGTACTGAAATTTGGTACAAAGATGTATTTTGACATTTTGAATTCAAATATTGCCGGCCCCTATCGAACTGATCACTCAGTCGGCCGCCATCTTGAATTTCAAAATGGCCGCCATGTAAATCATTGATGTGCCTAACTTGAGTTCTAAATGACATGTTGTATTGAAATTTGGTATGCAATGGTATTTTAACATCCTGAATTCAAATATCGCCAGCCCCAATCGATTCAACTACTCAGTTGGCCGCCATCTTGAATTCCAAGATGGCCGCCATGAAAATCGATGATATGCCTAATTTGAGTTATGAATGACATATGGTACTGAAATTTGGTACAAAGATGTATTTTGACATTCTGAATTCAAATATTGCCAAGTCATAGCGATCTGATCACTCAGTCGGCCGCCATCTTGAATTTCAAAATGGCCGCCATGTAAATCATCGATGTGCCTAACTTGAGTTCTAAACGACATGTGGTATTGAAATTTGGTATGCAATGGTATTTTGACATCCTGAATTCAAATATCCCCAGCCTCAATCGAATCAACTACTCAGTTGGCCGCCATCTTGAATTCCAAGGTGGCCGCCATGAAAATCAATGATATGCCTAATTTGAGTTATGAATGACATATGGCACTCAAATTTGGTACACAATGGTATTTTGACGTTCTGAGTTCAAATATCGCCGGCCCTAGTCGATTCGACCACTCTATCGGCGGCCATTTTGAATTCCAAAATAGCCGCCATTGAAATCATGGAATATGCCTAACTTGAGTTATAAATGACATGTTGTATTGAAATTTGGAAAACATTGGTATTTTGACATCCTGAATTAAATTTAGGTGGCAACAGTCAATATTTGACCACTCAGGCAGCAGCCAAGAAAATAATTGATATGCCTAACTTGAGCTCTAAATGACATGTGATACTGAAATGTTGTATTTTTACCTCCTGAATTCAGATGTCGCTGGCCCCATCTATCCAACCAGTCAGTTGGTCGGCATTTTGAATTCCAAGATGGCCACCATGAAAATCATGTAAAATGCCAGACTTGCATTCTAAATGGTATGCGGCACTGAAAATGGTATACATTGGTATTTTGACATTCTTTATTTAAAAATTGTTGATCCCTTGTGATCTAACCAAATGGTCATCATGATCCCCATCTAAAATTTGAAGATGGTCGGCTTGACAAATCATTGAAAATTGCTTATTTGAGTTCTAATTGTCCATTGGAATTGATTTTTGTAAACAATTGTACTTTTTTTTTTTTTTTTACCTTGTCGTACAAGAGTGACTTTCAGATGGCACTCATTATTGAGAGTTTCAAGGCCCTTCTGACCTTTCCACTTGACTTTGTTAATTTTCCATAATTCCATGTATATGTAATCCTATCCCTTTCCTTGGACATTTTCTGTGTTGTAAAATTGTAATAAACTCATCTTTTTGTTTTGCTTTTTTAAATTTCCAACCATGTCTCATCCTACTACTATCCTAAACTTAAGCTGTTGAACCTAATCGATGTGATTGCTAAACAGACGGATATAAAGATAAAAATTTGTAATTTCTAAACTAAGGCAAACGAGAGTAATGGCCGAAGGACACTTTTTAGGGAGTTGCACACCTCAGTGCTTGCTTTGCCTTCAACCAGAAATTGGGTAATGCGATCTTTTGGGTAATATTTTACCCACTGCAGAGTACAACTCCATAGTAAAATGAGTGGCCTAGCTACCTTTAGTTTAAAATGGTAGGAGGGCTGATACTTGGTACATGTGGGTAAACTGACAAGCTAATTTTAGATGAGCCTACATATTATATCTTGATTTTATACATGACTGTGAATATAATATTGGCCGCCATTTTAAAGCAGCAATTGCAATATTGAAAATCCGTAAAGCCTGTCATGAGTTGTTAATGACGACGTCTCCGTGACGAAAAAAAAAAATCATAGACATGAACATGTGCTTTTTTCTCAGTAGACGTCGCAGAAACTCATGAGATGTCGCAGAGACTAATGAAACTTCTCTGAGACGTCTCCGTCATATTGTCTTGAATCTTTCTCAAATCTCAAATCCATTTCATGGCAAGTGAGATACTTGAGATGTTTTAATTTTCATGTGCTAGGTATTTTCCATGATTTCCATGACAGATCACTGTGTGGTCAGATCTATGAGTTGGCAATATTTGAGTTCAGGATTTCAAAATACTATTGTAATAATAATAATATTAACCATTTATAATGCGCCGTCTATCTAGTAAACTATTCAGAGGCGCAGCTAATATTATTACCCGGCTATAGCCATAGCTGCCCTAATAAAGGGCGCTTTAGGCATTCAAGGAATTTCTTCCTACCGGTACCCATTTACCTCACTTGGGTCAAGTACGGCGAATTTTCAGGTTGACACCTTGCCGAAGGATGCTAGTGGTATGGACGGGATTCGAACCGCGTACCTTGTGATCGTAAGTCCGCTGACTTAGCCCCTCGACTACACCACTCCCACTATTGTATACCAAATGTTAGTGTGACATGTCATTTAGAACTCAAATTATGCATTTTCAATGATTTTCATGGCGGCCATTTTGGAATTCAAGATGGCCGCCGACCGAGTGGTCAAATTTCTATATGCAGATAGTATTTAAATTCAAAGTATCAAAATACCATATTGTACCAAATTTCAATACCACATGTAATTCATAACTCAAGTTAGGCATGTTCAATGGTTTTCAATGGCGGCCAACCGAGTGGTCGAAGCGGTTGGGGCTGGTAATATAGGTTTTCCCGGTCGATTTTAAACTCTTTTCAATCGAATTCGTTAATGTTCAGTCAATTTAAACGATACCTTCCCGGAGCGGGGCTATCGGTAATTTAAGTTAACGTTTAGAGCAATCGATTTCGTTTATGTTCTTTCATAATCGTTAATGATCATTCGTATTCGTTTATGTGTAATCAAAAGTGTTTATGTGCAGTGAACTTCGTCAATGTGCATGAAATCAAATTCGTGCGATCAATTTAAAAAATTCCCAGCTGTAAAAAGGAAGTGGAGGTGAGCTTCCAGCAGTCAAATTCGTTTTAAGGCATGCAATTTAAAACGTTTTAGGCCTCTCCGTGTGAACACACGAAGCAAGGGGGTCACGGGGGTGCACATGGTAAACACCAAATAAATTTATAAGCAATAATTTGTATTCAGAGGCTGCGAAACGATTTTGAAATTGGGGGGGGGCACTTTTTTCTGAAAGGGGGCCCTTTACCTCAGTGGCATAATGAGCAAAATTTATGGGATAGGGAGGGGCTGGGTATAAAAGTAGTATTTTAATTTATTATGCTGTTCAATATATTGATTTTTGAGAGATTAAAAGTGCCCCTTTTAAAAGAAAAATGTACATTTTGGAGTTTAAGCAACCTTTTTAAGTTTAGCAACTTTACAGTTTTATTACACACTTTAAGCAAAGTGTAAAATTATTGCACCCAATTGCAAATATATAGATTTACATTTTGTAAATGATTCTTAAAAACATAAGTGCTAAAAAGGGCATTAAAATACGTTTAGAGGGATGTAAATAGGCCTATGTGCTTTTGACAACACTCTTTTACAATAGTTGCCTCCGGCAGCAGGGTAATTGGTCTCATGCGTATTGCTTGGTATTCCCTTTTTATGCGAGGTCGCATAGCGACCAAGCGGAAAAATTTTGGTTAAAAAAAAAAGAAACTATGGCGGAAAAAGGATTATTTTTAGTAACAAGAGTGCCCCCTTTTTTTTTTACTAAAAACAGTTGTCCATGGGCCTTTCAAGAAGTCTAAAAGGTTTTTTTTTAATAATATGAAAAGTGTCCTTTATAGCCAAGAAAAAAGGGCACGTTTAGTAGCGAAAAGGGACAATTTGTTATTTTTTTTTGCGGCATTCGGTCATCCAGAACGTCATTATGTAACGGTCACAGGGGTACGATATATTGGTCAATATTGTCGATCTTGCATCTTTCTCTCCCTTCCCCCCTTTTTTTTCCTGTCTACAAGCTAGTTGGTCTAATCTGAATTTTATGTAATACATACTTCATCTAATTGTCACTTGGTCTCTTGACCATATCAGGTGTGGATCCAGGGGCCCAGCTGGAAAGCCCCCCACCCCAGCAACAACAAAAAAAAAAAAGGAAAAAAAGAGGAAAATGGTAGAAAAAATAGATTTCCGACCCGACTGACCAATCTAAACCCCCTTCCCCTATTGCCGTTACATGATGACCTTGTTGATAGCCGAAGGCCGAGAAATTTTAACACCCCCCTACCCCCTCATGTTATACAAGTTTCTAATGAATAGAGTGAGGATGGGGGCTGCAGCCCCTACTCTACTTATACACATTAGTTTTGTTTTTATTTCATTTTATTTTTTATTTTTTTGTAAACATTTCGTTTTCAAGCAGACATATAGTTTTTTAATTCATTCTGATAAAAAACGCAAACATTATAATCAGCTTATGTTTTTTGTTTTTGTTTTTGTTTTTGTTTTGTTTTGTGTGCGTGTGTGTTTTCCAAGCTCAGACTCCCCTTCCCTCATGATCAGCCTCTTTTCTGACAAAAAAAACGGCCCCCTCCCAAATTTTATTTCCCTACCCGAACCTAACTAATTTCTAATTTGTATACAGTTATTTCTAAAGTGGATGCCCCAAAACGAATTTGAATTCACCAGAAGACGGGAATTTTACGAATGGACGAATTTGAGCGAACATTGACGAATGCGAGTGCTCACAACAGCAAATTCGTCGGCGCAATTTGCAATTGGATTGAACGGTGTTTGATTTTGGCTACACATAAACGAATTTCATTGCAGATTTGTAATCGCGATCACATCCCGGACGAAAGCGCTCGAAAGAAATGTCAAATTGATCGAAGATAGTTTAAACTTGACTGGGAAAACCTATATTTGAATTCAGGATGTCAAAATACCATTGTTTAACAAATTTGAGTGCCATATGTCATTTATAACTCAAGTTAGGCATATTATTGATTTTCATGGCGGCCATTTTGGAATTCAAGATGGCGGCCAACCGAGTGGTCGAAGCGGTTGGGGCTGGTAATATTTGAACTCAGAATGTCAAAATACTATTGTGTACCAAATTTGAGTGCCATATGTCATTTATAACTAAAGTTAGGCATATCAATGATTTTCACGGCGGCCATCTTGGAATTCAAGATGGCCGCCGACTGAGTGGTCGAATCGATTGGGGCCGGTAATATTTGAACTCAGAATGTCAAAATACCATTGTGTACCAAATTTGAGTGCCACATGTCATTTATAACTCAAGTTAGGCATGTCATTGATTTTCATGGCGGCCATCTTGGAATTCAAAATGGCCACCGACTGAGTGGTCGAATCGATTGGGGCCAGAAATATTTGAGCTCAGAATGTCAGAATACCTTTGAGTACCAAATTTGAGTGCCATATGTCATTTATAACTCAAGTTAGGCATATTCCATGATTTCAATGGTGGCCATTTTGGAATTCAAGATGGCGGCCAACTGAGTGGTCAGATCGGTTGGGGCCGGCAATATTTGAATTCAGGATGTCAAAATACCATTGTGTACCAAATTTCAGTGCCACATGTCAATTAGAACTCAAGTTAGGCATATCACTAATTTTCATGGCGGCCATCTTGGAATTCAAGATGGCGGCCGACTAAGTGAGAATATCGAATGGAGTCGGCAATTTTCGAATTCAGGATGTCAAAATACCATTGTGTACCAAATTTGAGTGCCATATGTCATTTAGAACTTAAGTAAGGCAATTCCAATGGTTTTTTATGGCGGCCATCTTGGATTTCAAAATGGCCGCCGTTCGAGTGGTCGGATCGCTTGGGGCCGGCAATTTTTGAAATCAGCGCCCCAAAATACCCCAACATGCCAATTTTCATACTTTCTGCCGGAAGTGAACAACTAGGCCATTTTTTGGTCCTTATCTTTATACAGACTATATACGGAAAAGAAATTTTCGTCAAATTTCACGGTTGAGTGAGCATGCAGCAAAAATTGCCCAAAGTGCCATTTTTACTTCTTTGCCATGGTATAATCGATCAAATATGATGGAATTCCTGTTGTGGAAGTGAATGCAACCAATATCCATTCATTCACGGTTGAATGAACCCATCAAACAACCAAAAAATAGGTCATTTTAGAATAACGAAAATGCATTGCAGTAATTTTATGCACTAGAAAGCATCTCAATAACATTTTTTGGATTGTATTTATATTCTTTGGGCACGTATCAATGATCCTATGGCATTTATTTACAAATTCATGCTTCAGTGAGCACGTGAGACTGGAAAAGCCCTTTTCTCGCGTACGGACTAAAATTCAAATTCTTACTTTGATTGAATATAACAGTTCTTTTCGGAGAGTACCATTGATTTTATTTTCACAAAAATCCCGATGTTTCACGCCTCAGTGGACACAAGATACAAGAAAATCATGAAAATGAGAAGAAAGTTTGGGGCTTCGTCATGGTTCAGAGACTTTTCGAATACGTAATTTGAATAAAGATCATGTTAGTTAGAGAACAGTTGAAGCTATGTGCAAAGTTTCAAAGAATAATTCACAGTCAAATGGACAGAAACTGACAATTAAAATATGCCAAATTTCACTTTTGTTAAACTTTTGTTAAACCTCTGTACATAAAGTCAACGGAGGAGGAAATCAATACCTGAAAAATGTGAAATTAGGCCAATTTCATTGATGATTATTGTTAATTCTACTGTGAGTTATGTCACGAAACTTGGCACACAGCTTCAACTGATCTCTAGCTAACATGATCTTGATTCAAATTACGTATTCGAAAAGTCACTGAACCATGACGAAGCCCCAAACTTTCTTCTCATTTTCATGATTTTCTTGTATCTTGTGCCCGCTGAGGCGTGAAACATCGGGATTTTTGTGAAAATAAAATCAAAATTACTCCCCAAAAAGAATTGTTATATTCAATCAAAGTAAGAATTTGAATTTTAGTCCATATGTGAGAAAAAGGCTTTTCCAGTCTCACGTGCTCACTGAAGCATGAATTTGTAAATAAATGCCATAGGATCATTGACATGTGCCCAAAGAATATAAATACAACCCCAAAAATGTTATTAAGATTCTTTCTAGTGCATAAAATTACTGCAATGCATTTTCGTTATTCTAAAATGGCCTATTTTTTGGTTGTTTGATGGGTTCATTCAACCGTGAATGAATGGATATTGGTTGCATACACTTCCAAAACAGGAATTCCCTCATATTTGATCTATTATACCATTGGCAAAGAAGTAAAAATGGCACTTTGGGCAATTTTTGCTGCATGCTTACTCAACCGTAAAATTTTACGCAAATTTCGTTTCCGTATATTGGGAAGCACGTTTTGCATACATTCTGACGCGTAAAATGTTTAAAATCTTAAAAATGGGTCCGTTATCATTGAATTAAAGTTGCCATTTTAGGCTTGCGAACTTCAAAAAATGACATCTTTGCATTCAACCATTTCTCACTGAAGCATGACTTGATGATTTTTTGACTTGATGATTTTTTCCTAAATTAAATTCCCTACATGGACATATAATTAGATTTTTTAAATTCCTCCTGGTTCCAAAATTATTGATATCTGAAATAGGGGGAACTTTCTTTTTGTGTTGTGTTTAGAAGAGGCCACTATGTAATCCCGTGAGATTTTCGTGCCAAAAGCAATTTTATGAGCTAACTTTGTTAATTTGGGGGTGCTGAATCCAGAAAAATTTTGATACCAATTTTTTCGATCGCATCTTAGGCCGCCATTTTGAATTTCAAAATGGCCGCCAGAGACAATTGGATTTTGACCTGTAGCTTGCGAGATATTCAAGCCAAAGTGGTTTTCCTGAATTAATTATGTCAATTTGGGGGTGCTGAATCCAAAAAACTTCGGTACCATTTTTTCCAACCACGGCTTAGCCTGCCATTTTGAAATTCAAAATGGCCGCCGTTAGAAAATGCAAATGCAATTACATAGTACATGTATATTGTGATTCATTTAAATTTTGATTTCGTAACCTAATTTTGTCAAATTTGGGGTTCTGAATCCAAAGAATGTGGTTCCATTTCTTTTTAATTACGTCTTCAGCTTCCATTTTGAATTTCAAAATGGCCGCCATAGAAAATTACATTTTGATTTAAATCTTGTATGAGCTTGTACGTAGGGGCCTACATTGATAGGCAACCATTTTGAAATTCAAAAGGGCCGACATGTGCATGTAGCTTAACCTATTTTCATTCCTATTTTTGGAAAGAAGTACCACATAATGCTAACATTTTAAGAACATTTTTAAAAAGATATAGTTTTCAAGTCCACCCCTGGCTGATGTCTGAAGCCTGCGTTGTTTGATTTTGTGCTCCTCTCCTGTTTCATAGAAGCAGATTATGTTGAGGTAAAAAAACATTCCAACCCTCTGATGAATCGTTAAATGGAGGTAACGTGTTGAGGAGAGTCACTACCTTTGCACGCTTAAAGGGATGCAGTAACATTGAATGATATTCAAATCACAATTTCTTGATTTAGCTCATTTTGTCAACATAATTATAAACTTATAGGTCAGTCTGGTATCTCTTCAAAATTACAAGTTAATTGCTTGCTTTACTTTCGAGATATCAATGATTTCATACTCAAATTTAGTAAACCATCTCGTGGTGAAAAACAAATTGCCATGTGCTTTTCAAGACACCCCACTTCATGTCGTGTTCCCCCCGACCCTAGCGGGCTGGAGGGTTTGCTGCAAAGGGGTTGAAAATTCACTCGCGTTTGGCTGTTACACTGTTTTGTGGTAGTAAATGACTTCCATTTGATCTGAAATTTTCAGTAGTTTGTTTTTACTATTAGAGCAATATAATTTTATTCATCTTGATCTAATTGCTCTTGTTTTTGAAAGTTACTGTTTCCCTTTAAGAACCCACTACACTCTTTGTATAGGGGAACCCCTGGTGTAGTATAGTGGTCCCTGCACACCCCCTGCCCCCAATGATATATAGGGAGGATACAATTTTGGGCCATATTGATGCAGCTCGCTCTTCGCCTCCTAGGCACAGGTGATGCCAAAGAAACACTAATAATATTCACTGACAGTGAAAAAGCTAAACAGCCGCTTTTTTTTTTTTTTTTTTTTTTTTTTTTTTTTGTGCAAATGGTTGATTTGCAGTATTTCTTTATCTGGATTAGAAGGTGTTACAAGCACAGCTAGAGGAAGGCAGCATTGGTATCCTAAGTCCACCACCGTAATACTGATTTTTCTAAAATAATTACACATCGTACATTTACCTGTAGTTCTACATTAAATTACAACACGATTATTTTATTGGTTGGCTAATAATATGGATCGTTTACCTTGTCTCATGAAATATTGTAAAATTTTGTTTTCGAATGAGATTTCAATTAAGAATCGGCAACCTATTTGTAAGTATTAGTTTACCCGCAAAAACGGGGTTCGTTTTCTCAAAAAAATATAAATAAAATAAAAAAAATTATAACACAAAACCATTGCAAAATTAAGTTTTATAACACAAAACCATTGCAAAACTAATTTTATAAGGCAAATCATTACAAAGCTGACAAACAGAAGTACTAATGTACCTTTTAAACTAAAAAAAAAAAGTTACTATGTCTTAACTGGCACTTGTAAATCATTTATGCATAACAACGTATTCATAGAAAAAAAAAATCCTATTCATTTCCCAGTTTCATTTGTTATGACGATTTTGGGAACTAATCCAAATAATAAATTATTGATGTACTAACGCTTGGTTGCCCAAGTCCATGTTTACAATCCTATAAACAGTTTTTTTTAAAATTTATGTTGTATAGATGGCAAGGAATCTCATATGATAACCTCCAGGTAAGTATATTCTATACAATTGTTTAATTGTGAACACCTGCACCTCGGTAGCTATCTGATTTTAAATTTATTTCGAATCGTAGCCTTGAATATCTACTTTGACTGTGAATAATTTTTGTGATAATGGTGATATAAGCCAACTCCCATCGAAATATGACATCAGTTTCAACGCTTTCCATTCGCTCAAAATTCATGCTCCGGGAAAAAAGTAATATTAATGTACTTGTCTCTTTATGGTACCGTTTAAAAAAAAAAAAACAATGATAATGTGGAAATAATTTTTTTTTTTAAATAAAAACTTATTAATATCCAGTACTATTGATTTATGTTTTAACGACAAATCCCTCCCCTTAAGTAAAATAAAATATAATCCTTCTTGGTATATTTTTTATCATAGGTTTTACCGAAAAACGATATTTAAAGCATCAAAATACATTGTATTTTCTCCTTTCTTTAAGGTGTATGAGACTTTTAAAGATAATTTGAATACATAGGAAACGAAAATTGTATTGGTTTATTGGAATCTGTGAGACTCGATTCCATTCATGCTTCAGAAACGAATAAAACAAATTCTATTGGATGTGAACACATCTTATTTATAGCGTACATATGAATGAGGGTCGTGAGACAAATGACATCATGGCGTATGAGATGATTACAAGTGGAGAAAGAGGTAGGTGCATGTATACACACTGTAACAATTATTTCTATATTAACAGGTTTTGGGCCTTGTAAGAATACAGTTATTGCGAGTTTTTACAATTTACGGTATTTTTCTTGTAAAATATCAAACAAATTGGAATTATTTAGGTAGTCGATTGAATTTACAGCTACCAGCTCATTCAACTGTTACCAGGTTACAGGAATCGAATATTAAATCTTTCCTGTATATTTATGAAGTATTCCTACAGTTCCAGTTTTCCGTAACCACAATTTTCTTGTCGAAAAACAAGTTCTTTTTGAAACAAATGTTTCTGTTAATGAACAAGGTTATCAACTAGCTTCTTTGTTCATAGACTGGAAGATGACGTATAGTTTTGAAGTTATTGCAAGAGTTGTGTGTCAAAAATTAGTCTGTTAATCAAGGGAAGAAGAAACATGACTGTTAAAAAAAAAAAAAAGGATTTATTGTATAGGCCTACTGCAACGACGTTACCATGGTTACTGTCAATTTACAAATCTGTCCTATAGTTCATTATGTGGATCATGACTATTCCTTAACATTGCTCCTGAAAATACTATTATTGATTCCCTCTTTATTAGCATACACACCACTTAAACTCGGTCCATCAGGGTTATCCAGGTCTCCAATTATTGCTACTGAAAACGTGACGTTCCTCACCCGACTTGGTTCAATCGGAAGGGGAGACTTCGGCGGTGTATGGAAGGGAGAACTTCGCTTGAATCAGGATAAAGCTTCCATCGCCATCAGACAGCTTTCAGGTAATATTTATTAATATTAATAATTTTTACTCAAGAACGAAATTAGTATACACAGGGTTGATAAAAATGCAGAGTCGTGGTGTCCTACCAACTTTGGAAAAAAAAATTCGTGGGCATTTCAAATTTGTTAATTACCCATGGAATAAGAATATTTTCATATAATGAGAAGCCTTTTTCAATAATGTTAGAATTTTCATTACGGAGCTCTCAATTTCTGAAATAATTGGATGGCTGTAAGAATTAGATCCGATAAGGGGACATTATCTTGGTATACCATTGTCCTTTTTTCATTATCGTACAGCCTCCTGTGAGGTTCTTTTCCCACCCCTTTTTCTCCCTCTCTCTTTCAAATAGCAAAAACAAATAAATAAACGTTATGGTATACATAATTGATTTCACAAACTAGTTATCTATATTCAAGTGTGATACATTTTACAAAATGAGACATAAACTAAAACTCATAACTTAAAATCAGTTGAATGACTTAAATTCCTTTTTTCCCGTAACAGTACGTTAAAATCCAGCATCGTAATAAATTAGATCTTTGACATTTTACAATTTTGCTTGCTCTACGTTATGCCAATTATTTCCTTCAGTTTTCATGTGAACATAAGAACAGGTATTGCTAAAGTAAATGATTTGGGCAGCCACTTTGCCCGAAACCGAAAGCGGACTTCAACACTCATCTTCCTCCAGATCAACTGACTAAATCAACTAGTGTGCTTCAGTCTATCAAAGTACTTTGTGATCTTCCCAGGCCCGTAACTAGGGGGTTCGGGGGTTTGAACGAACCCCCCCCCCCCCGTAGCTGGCGAGTAGGGTCCGCTTGACAAAAAAAAAAGAAGAAAAAAAAGAAAGAAGGGACAAAGGTGAAACCCCCACTTTTATGCAAGAAATACTTGAATGTACAAACTGTTCATGACCTAATCTATGAATGAATAAAAGCTTATGTGAAACAATTTATGCTCGGGCTCACATACATTTACCATCATTTTAAGATACCGCGGAGCGTTTTTGAAAGCGCGGGGAGGGGGCTATAAGTAGATCAATTTATGGACTGCACACGTGCAAGGAGAAGTAATGTATACAGTGCGTCCCAAAAAGAACTATAATACTTTTGACAAGGCTACCAAATTAAAAATACATATTTCTTGGGGAAAGGGTTTAGATGTATATAAAGCTCAAATCTTCAACTATCATTATGACAAAAACAAATCTGAAAATAACGCATTCTTCAGTGAACAATGCCCACTTTTATGAAGGACACAAAAAATAGCCTGCGCAGGAAATCGCTATTCATTTTCCACCTGGATATGGCATGCAAAGAAGGATTCAAAGAAATAATGGAATGAATCGGCTAACAGAGTAAACTATATATCAAAAGACAGAAATAAACGATCAATATTCTGCAAAATGTTTTTTTTACCGTTTTGTCATATCATTGATTTTTGCTCTGAAATCAATTTATTTTTGTCTTTGTTAGTCGATTTATTCCATTATTACTTGAATCCTTATTGGCGTGCCATACTCAGGGGATAAATGAATAGCGAATTCCTGCCCAGGTTGTTTTTTGTGTCCTTCATAAAAGTGGGCATTTCTCACTAAAGAAAGCGTTATTTTTGGAGTTTTTTGTGTCATAATGATAGTTAAGGATATGAGCTTTATATACATTTAAACTTTCCCCCCAAGAATCGTATATTTTTAATTTGGTAGCCTTGTCAAAAGTTTTATAGTTCTTTTTGGGACACACTGTATAATCGTTTTCGTGTTTTTGTACATGTCTACTGAAAAAATGGAGGTGATCACCAGCTATTGCGAAAGAATTAAAAGAAAACAAAGAAATATAATAGACAAAATTTGCATGAAACAAACCGCATTCAGGTCATTAGGCAGCAAAATTTCCAGCTCGCGCTTGGCGCTCGCGAATTTACTCCTTGAAAAAATTCACTTGTCAAAATTCGAATCCCCTACAAAAATCTCAGTTACAGGCTTGTAAGTAAAAGCAATATGTGTCTAAAAATACACTTCCTTCGGGTGATTATGAGCCAAGTTTTCTTCCCGCGCTTTGCGCTCGTAACTTTTTATAGAAAGGCCCATGAATGTGATGTAAAGTTTTCTGCTTGCGCTTCGCGCTCGCAATCTTTTTGCTTAAAGGAAAGTGATCGTCACCTAGTAGAATGATAATTATAAAAAAGAAAAAAAAAACATTTGGTAGAATGTAGGCCTACTGCCTTTAAGAAGTTATAAGGCAAATTTTCGGCTCGCGCTTCGAGCTCGAAAGGGTTCACTCCTTCAGAAAAGTTCAATTTGTCAAATTTCGACCCCCCGCCGTAAACATCCTAGTTATGGGCCTGTCTGCCATGTCAACTGAATATTGTCAAGTACATCGGATACTGTCAACAACGAGGTTATTCAATTTTATGTTTTAAAGTTCATGGTACATTCTGTTAGATTTCATGATGTATAGAATAAACAGTTGTAATATATATCATATATCTTCCTCCAGATCAAGTGACTAAATCAACCAGCGTGCTTCAATCTATCAAAGTACTTTGTGATCTACCAAGTCAACCGAACATTGTCAAGTGCGTGGGATACTGTCAACAACAAGGTTATTCTATTTTGATGCATTCTCTTAAATTCCATGATGTATAAAAGAAGCACTTGAAATCTGTGGAAATAATATTTGTCCAGGGATCACTAAAAGTTTTCGGCAACTATATTGACTTTAGTTATGCTAAAATTATATTAAGCTTTACAGTGCCATAACATTTTCTCTTTTCATTTATGAAACATGTGTAAATGAAAGTAGTTGTATAAGTACATTAACAATGATATAATTTAATGTAAGTTATTTATTTTGATTTAGATACATGTAGGCCTATGTTTTATGATGTACGAATGAATAATTGTATGAATGTATATCGGTATATATATATATATATATATATATATATATAGCAAAAAGGAGTGTATTTATAACAACTAAAAAGAGTGCCACTGCATTGCCTCATTAGGCTTCAGGTATCAAATTTTCAACATGTAAAGATTTCAAGTTGCATTTTGAATTTATCCTCATTCAGCAAAATAAAATAGTCATATGAAGACTATTTCCCAATTATATCGTTCATAATTAGTAATTTCTTTGAATATACATATTTATGCTGATTCTTACCACTACAGAAAGCATCCTATTTGAGTTCATCTCTGGTGGTACACTACTAACCCATCTCCAGACAACAGGTGTACAATCACAACCCACATACAACAACCTCAAACCAAATAGAGTCCGTGTGGATCAAGAGAGTCTTCTAAACTTCGCTTGGCAGATAGCAAAAGGAATGCAGTTTCTAACATATAAGAAGGTATGTATCTTGCATTTTTGATTATTTAACTTAGAGCTATTTTTCAAAGACATGAAATGAAAAAAAACCAAAAAAACACAGCGTTATTAAGAATAATGCTCAATTTCGCATTTTAAGTATAATATAGATCCATGATTTGATGTAAGGCGGGCGGGGGCGGGGCAAATTGTCATTTCAGATTTTGGTAACTCGTTCACGTACGCTGTCGGTGTGATAAGCGGGGGGGGGGGGGGGTGGCGGAAGAGGGTGTAGGTGTTAATCTTTTTCGGTCTTCGGCTTAAGCTTCGATTGGTCGATCGGGTCAAAAAAAAAATATATTTTTAATTTTTTTGGCTGGGGGGGGGGGCGGGTCCGCCCAGACAATGAGGGTAAACATATTACTAGATATGCATATATATCAATATACATAATAAAGCTATAAATCAATGAACTGTGACAAATAGGGTTAAGGGTTAAGAAAGAAAATGTACATTTGCAAAAGGATGATGATTAAGATTCCGAAATAAATTAACTTAAGGGCAGAGAAGTAACTCAGAGATGAAGGGAAATGAAAAGGAATATGATAAGAAGAGGGGGAAACGTAAGAGACGGGGTAAAGAGAGAACTATCAAAGAGAGAGAGAGAGAGAGAGAGAGAGATGAAGATAGAATGGGGTTCGAAGCAATAGTCTGATGTGGGAGAAAGGCGAACCAATTTTATTGAATTTCTATTTCTTTTGCGCAGATAATCCACGGTACTCTTTGTGCTCACAATGTGTTACTAGAATGAGAGAAAGCAATGCAAGCTAGCTGATTTTTGGGATAGCCTCTTCATTGTTTAACAACAGAGGTGTTAGTATTATCAGTTGTCCCTATCTTTCCTCTTCATTTTCTAATAAGCGCATAGAGACGCCTCGGCAGTGATACTTGTTATAAAAGAACGTAATATTATAATGATTATCAGTTTGACATTTGACTTAATTATAGTTTCAATAACTGCATAAATGCTAGTTACTGACACATCTACAACCATTATCTGCTTTAACTTATGCAGATGTGTTTGAATACACGTTGATTAAGCTACCTCGTTATTCAAGTTGTGGATTAATTAAATGCGTCTTTCAGAGGGAGAGAGAAAAAATATACGGGGTGTATTATATACAGAAAAAAGAGAACCCAAGTTGAATCATCAATAATTCAAAAAATATTACGACGGTGATGGTGATTACCATTCTAATGATACCTCTCTCAGCTCACCAATAATCACGCATGCGAAACCCTTGTTCTGAAATGTCTCGGAAAATTGTGAGTGGTTCACTTTCATGCACCTGGAGATGGTTTGTTTGAATGTGCCTGAAAACTAACTCAAGTTTGATCTATCATTAGGGAGACCGGGGACAAATGTAACACGGGGCAATTGTAACAGAGGCTCCCATTCCTAGCAGACACGCTATAAACTTAAAATTTGTAGAGAACATGCGCATTTAATCGCTCCACATGCTGTATGAGTGTTAGCAGATTTAACGGTTCGTGGAACTTTCTACAGCGGAAAAACCGTTTTTTTGAGCATAAAAGTAATATTTCACATTACCATTGTTTTCTTCTGGACAAATATGTGGATGAGCTACGGCTGTCATTTTTGTATATTTAGAATTATTGTTCTTAGGCCATATTTTGCTAAAGTTCAACGATGAATACCGAAGCTAAGATAGAAAAAATCTCTCCAATATGGTCACTTCTGCCAGGGCAATTGTACAAGCTGTTACAATTGCCCCTGTTTCTGTTAAAGTAATTCCCGTAGGAACTCGGTAAAGCAGATTTCGCTGATCAACACCAAGCTATTAAATAACCAATCAGGGGCCGCGGAGGCGTTTTTGAAGTGGAGGGCTGAGGGCAAGTGGGAGGGGAGGGGGGGGGGCTGAACAGACTAAAAATCACAAATGTATGGTCATTTCCCGTTTTTGTACACGTTCGCTGACAAAGCCCTCCCAGGCTCCGTGGCCCTGCAAATTACATAAAAACATTACAATTGTCCCGGAATTTGTTGCTTCCTGTAAAACTAATTAAAACATAATAGAACCTCTGAACCATGGAGCTAGTATTAGAGACGTCTCCGAGACGTCTCCAAGACGTCTCCGCGACAATTTATAAAAAAAAAAAAAATCCGTCTCCGAAATTCAGGAGACGTCTCGGAGACGTCTCTAATACTATTATCCGTCGGGAGACAAGATTCCTATTCTGTCGCGGAGACGTCTCCGCGAAGTGAGATAGCACCCTTAGCTCAAGCATCATAACTTTGAATGTATTTTCAATTTAATGCTTTACAAAAACAAAAGGTAACAACATCTATGACCTCGACATGAAATTAAGGGTGGTATCTCACTTCGCGGAGACGTCTCCACGACAGAATAGATTTCGTCTCCGCGATGGATAAATAATATTAGAAACGTATCCGAGACGTCTCGAGACGTCTCCTAAATCTCGGAGACGGATTTTTTTCATAATTGTGCGGGAGACGTCTCGGAGACGTCTCCGCGATATTGGAGACGTTTTAATACATTCTGTCCGTCGCGAAACAAAATTTTCTATTCTATCGGGAGACGTCCCGCAAAGTGAGATACCAGAGCTCAAGTTTTTATTCTTGTTGTGTTGTTGTTTTTTTTAATAATTTATATTACTTTACTGGAAAAGAAAAAAGTAAAAAAATATGAAGAGAGTGACCATTACGTTTCTTTTAATGCCAAGATTGTAATAGGAGTAGACTTGGATATAAAGAAAAATAGCAAAGAAACAGCCTCGTTGATAAGCTCAAGTATCAGAACTTTATAACTTTGAATGTATTTTCGATTATTATGCTTTTACAAAACAAAAGGTAACCATACTATAATCTCAGACATGAAATTCGATCACTTTGAACATATCTGTCTAATACGTTTTGTTAGAAATGCAATGAATATTGATATTTTCCGGAAAAAAGGGTCCTTTAGTTTGTTTATAATTTTTTTCACTGTAATCAGAGCCTCAAGTTTGTTATTCTTGTTTTTTTTTTTATATTTATATCACTTACTAGAGAACTTCAAGAACTTGCATAACTTTGAATCTATAATCAATTATAGTTTTTTTTTTTTTTACAAGGACCAAAGGTAACCTTTATCTATGAGCTCAACATGAGGAATAAATAACTGGTGAACATATGATTTTATTCATTTTATTCGTCGAGTGTTCATGGTATAACACATAAAAGAAACACTGACAGGATAGCCCATAAAAAACCAAAGGTATTTACAATGGGGTCATATAAAATGGGAAAGAGAATAGGGACCCCCCCGCACTTGTTTTTTTCTTATTAAAAAAACGCACATATAAAAGAGAGAGAAGAAAGAGGAAGGGGAGAAAAGAAAGGGAGAGGCGGAGAGAGAGGGGGGGGGAGGCAGATAGGAAAGTAAAAAAGTAAAGAGGGAGTGAATGAAGAAAAAAGAAAGATAGAAAGAAGAAAACAGAGGAGAGAGAGAGGGAGGGATGGAAGCCCCATAAAAAAAATACAAATATATTTTCAATATGATACCTGAAAAATATATGTCCAATACGTTTTGTTAAAAGGGCAAAGACATATGATTTTGCCAGAAGAAAAAATGGCGTAAATTTTGAAGATTGATTTAACAAAAAAAAGAAAAAAAAGAAAAAAAAGCTGTAATTTTATTCTTCTCAGAAATGTATCACTTTATTTTCAAGAATGCGTTTAGTCAAAAGGCGTAGCCTAACATAAAGTGTTATACAACAGTTGTCAGTTAAAAGATATATTGTGTAGGTACAAAGTAGATAAGAACCAAAATTTCTATAATTCTACAGTTAAAGGGTGAGCCACACAACCTAAAAAAAAAAAAAAAAAAAAAAAAAAAAAAAAAAAAAAACTATCATAACTTTTGTCCCATTTCATGCATATAACAAGTGGAAAATGTACTAAATGGGTCAAGCATTGTCATGATTCATTATATTAGTTTATGTGGTTAATGATGTTTAATTTGTCATGTGCATAGCTTTGATAAAGAAAACAAAATGTTACACAGTTCATGTGTTACATTGCCCCGCCACGTCTGTTACAATTGCCCCTCGTCACGGGGCAATTGTAACACTCGACCTCTTGTTTGAATGGTAATGGCTTCAAATGACTTGTTTTGCTTAACCCCAAACCAATTCATATGTCAAGCTAAGATATGCATATTTCATTTTATTTAGTTTTAAGCAAGTATTTAGCTTCAATAAAGCTGATAGGTCAAATTTGGAAAAAACTGTTACAATTGCCCCAGGTCTCCCCTACTGTAAAAAAATACAACAGTGGTGATTATGAAGTTCATATCTATGGAAAGTGCAACTCATCAACATTCTAATGATACCTCTTTCAGCTCACCTACGTCACGCATCACTGAACCACATTGACCTGAAAATTTATCGCAAAATTGTGATTGATGCACTTTCATATTATCCATGGTGGACTGAAGGTTCTCTGGGCTGTCGTGAACTGTAACATGATGAAATTACCTGGATGATAAGCTTGATGGACTAAATAAGTTTGCCTTTTCAACCCATTTATCAAAACCATTTTATTGAAAGTCGTTTTAATGCTTTACTTAGAATTGCTTATCACGTTTAGGCACATCCAAACAACTCATCTCAAGGAGCATGAAAGTGAACCAATCACAATTTTGCAAAGCATTTTCAGGTCCAATGATGCCTGACATTGGTGAGCTGAGAGAGGTTTAATAAAAACGGTAATGAGTTTCACTTTCCAGTGACATAAACTTCATACTGACCACTGGAATATTTTTGAAATGATTGATGATCAAACTTGGCTTTCTTTTTTTTTTTTTTTTTTTTTTT
>CALNVZ010000703.1:99292-118066 GCA_940671915.1 Paracentrotus lividus
TCTATAGGTATTGACACTACAAAAATTTAACAATAATATCAAAGCGTCTTCATGTACGAGCTAACCTTAGAGTAAAAGTAGCCCTAAAGTATAACGAAACTAATCATGGAATTGCCCATATGTACATTATTGCATTATGAAAGTTTAAGTTTTATATCCAACCTGTAGCACTGTTCATTTCTCTCTTCTAATCTTTCTGTTTGTGTTTTTGTATAATTATGTCATGATTTTACATTGCATGTCATCTCTTGTATTGGATAAAACATGTATTCTTTTTGGTCAAATAAATAATAATAATGATAATATCAAATTATCCTTTATGATTTGGAAATAATGAAGAATAACTTTTGCTTAAAACGTTTCATTTTTGTTCGTCTGTTAAACATGATCATGCACACCTTTTTCATGACATTTTCCACACTGACGCCCTAAATTGTTAACAGGCGCGTATCCAGGATCTTGCACCCCAGGGTCCGACGTGATTTTGGCGCCCACAATGATACACCCAATTTTATTTCCCGTCATGCCGGTCGAGCAAAAAGGTATACCCATTCTTTTTTTTTCCACGTTTATCATTCGCGTATTCTGGAAGGGGGGGGGGGGGTGGCCACGCCTCCCGATAGGCAACGCAGGGGTGCCGAAAGATTATAAATGGTAGATAGGGGAAGGAAAAACAAAGAAAGGGAGAAAAGAGGGAAGACAGGGGAAGAAGGAAAGGAAGGAAAAAAGGCAATAATATAACTATTATCGTTCACTTTGGTAAATCAATACCTCATAGCAGCTATAGTCCAAATGGAATTCAGTCAATTCAAAAGATAATGACCCCTCTATGCAGTCCATCATCGATATTCGAAAATCTCTTCTTATTAACTTTCTTTGTTAACTATTTACCCCTTTTCCTCGGGGAATTAGCCAAATATGCATGAGCTTTGCTATAACAATTTGATTGCGTAAGACCTACCATTTTACCTATACAATTGTTATTTCTGCCATTTTTACCTCTGCCATTTTTTCCTCTGCCATTTTTACCTTTGCCATTTTTACCTGTGCCAATTTTTCCTCTGCCATTTTTACCTCTGTCATGTTTACCTCTGCTATTTTTACCTCTGCCATTTTTACCTCTGCCATTTTTACCTCTGCCATTTTTACCTCTGCCATTTTTACCTCTGCTATTTTTTCCTCTGCTATTTTTACCTCTGCCATTTTTACACCGAACCATGATACTACAGGTATAATTGTGGTATCACTGGATAGAATATGACTAAAAGTAATACTCTTTGTCTTGATATAAAAATTATTGACAGATAAGTTATGCAATTATCATGTGAGGCCCTCAACTGAAAGTTGGGTAAACTTTTATTTGAGACGCACTGTATAGACCAGATAGAAATATGAAACCAAAAGAATGCAAATTACACAAGGTTCGTTTTAAATTATTTTCAAAAATTTTACTAACATGGAAAAAAGTAAACACATTTTTAGATTTCAGAGGCCTTGATATATTTAATTTATGTTAAATACTTGATTGGTTACGAGGGGTTCACGAGAAGTTCACCGATCAAACGTAAAGAACCGTAACGTACAACAGTGTCATGCGCGTATTCTGGGGGGGGGGGGGGCTTTACGGGCCGGGCCCCCGGGGGGTGCGCAGGGGGCGCCGAAAAGAGGAAGAAAAAGGGAGAAAAGGAAGGAAAAAAGAAAGAAGAAAAGGAGGGAAAAAAGAGAAGGGAAAAAGGGGGAAAGAGGAAGGAAAGAAAGAAAGAAAAAAAAGAGAGAAAGAGAAGAGGAGAGAGAGAGAGAGAGGAAGGAGGGGGGGGGGAGGGAGCGCCCTAAAAAAATGGGGGGGGCGCCAATCGACAGTAAACTAAGGGACGCCAAATCAACCATAAAATAGGGTGGCGCCAAATCGATCTTAAATTTAGGGGGGGGGCGCCAAATCGACAGTAAACTAAGGGCGCCAAATTGACCTTAAACTTAAGGGCTCCAAACAACCTTTAATTTAGGGGGGGGGGCGCCAAATCGACAAAAATAAGGGGTGCAAGTTGACGTTAAACTAAGGGCGCCAAATCGACAGTAAACGAAGGGGCACCAAATCGACCTTAAATGTAGGGCGCAAATCGACCAAAAAAAGTAGGTGGCGCCAAAATCGACTTAAATTTAGGGGCGCCAAATCGACAGTAAACTAAGGGCGCCAAATTGACGTTAAACTTAGGGCGCCAAATCGACCTTAAATTTAGGGGCGCCAAATCAACAGTAAACTAAGGGGCACCAAATTGACCTTAAACTTATAGGGGGCGCCAAATTGACCTTAAATGTAGGGAGCGCAAATCGATATTAACTACGGGGAGCCAACTTGAGCTTAAACGTAGGGGCGCAAATTGACCGAAACTTAGAGGGGCGCCAATTGACTGAAGCTGAGGGGCGCCTAATTGATATTAAACTTAGGGGCGGCCAAATTGAAAAAGGGGGAGGGGAAGGGCGCCCTTAAAAAAATTTAGGGGGCGACAAATTGACAGTAAACTAAGCAACGCCAATAAACTTAGGGGCGCCGAATGGACCTTAAGCTAAGGGGTGCCAAATTAACCTTCAACATAAGTGGGACGCCAAATCGACCTTAAATTTAGGGGGGCACCAAATCAAACTTAAAATTAGAGGGGCGCCAAAATGAGCTTAACGTGGGGGCGCCAAATCGACCTTAAACTTAAGGGCGCCAAATCGACCTTAGATTTAGGAGGGGCGCTAAATCGACCTTAAACTTAGGGGCGCATAATCGACCTTAAATTTAGGGGGCGCTAAATCGAACTTAAACCTAGAGGGGCGCCAAAATGATCTTAAACGTAAAGGCGCCAAATTTAGATCTTAATGTAGGGGCGCAAAAATGATCTGAAACTTAAGGGGCGCTGAATTGACCTGAGACTTAGGGGCGCTGATTTAACCTGAAGTTAAGGGGGTACCAAATCGATCGTAAATTAAAGGACGCCAGATTGAACTCAAATGTAGGGGCGCCGAATTGAAAAAAAAAATTCGCTCGCGCTTCGCGCTCGCATCATCCCCCCCAAAGAATTATTACATTGTGTTTCTGAGGAACGCATGAAATGTCCTATTTTCTAATCATTTGAATACATCAAAACTTCCGTTCATACTTCGCGCTCGCCTGTGTTTTTCCTCTTACCAAAATTTACATTATGGGATTCTAACCATCAAAACATTTCAATTTATTTGATTTCACGTTACATTCATTTTTGCATTTCAAATTGACCTAAATCTTAGGGGGCGCCAAATTGAGCTTAAACGTAGGGGCGTTAAATTGATCTGAGACTTAGGGATGCCAAATTTATCTTAAACTTAGGGGCTCCAACTTTATTTTGAACTTAGGGAGGTGTGCCGAATTTACCTGAAACTAAGGGACAACAACTTGTTATTTGAAATATGGTCTCTAAAATTTTTAATTCCTCCTGGTCATAGCGCTCGCTTCTTTTTTTTCCCCCAATGAGTTATTACATTGTGTTCATGAGGAACGCATGCAATGCCATGTTTTCTCATCATTCAAAGACATCAAAATTCCGCTCTCGCATGTGTTTTTCCTCTGACCATAATTTACATTATAGGATACTAATCATCAAGACATTTAAATTTATTTGAATACACCTTACATTTATTTTTGCATTTTCCCAGGGGCATCAAATCACCTAAATCGTACATGTATGGCGCCAATTCAAACCAACATTTAGGGGCGCCAAATGATTAGTTGGCTCCAAATTGAGCTGAAACTTAGGGGCGCCAAATTTATCTTAAACTTAGGGAGGGAAACAGAAGGATAGATAAGCAGCTAGATAGATAGATAGATAGATAGATATACATCTTTCTTTCATAATCATGTAAAATTACTGGGTAACACACGGTCTTTAAATTCTAGAGGCCAAATTGATCCTAAACTTCAGGTCTCTATTACATAGAGCAAAATTTTCGCTCGCACTTCGAGCTCGTATCATTTTCCAAAGAGTTATTACATTGTGTTCCTGAGGAATGCATAAAATGTCACATTTTCAGAGATCATTCCGATACATCAAATTTCCACTCGCGATTCACGCTCGCCTATTTTTTCTTTCTTGTAACCAGATGATGAGGATTCTGAACAACAAAACATCAATATACATTTGTTTGATTAACTTGATGGACAAATTTCACATGATTTTATATGGCTTGCTTTCAAATCGTTTTGATGGACAAAATACAGCTCCCGTTCATATGATATTCTGATGAAGAGCTAAACAAAATTGATACCCTATTATTGCTTAGAATTCTTTGCTTTCTGATAGTAAAGTAGAGGGGAAAAAATCCGATAGCTTCGCACTCGTATTTAGAATTATTCGTATTTTCATCTATAGCGGTAATACCTCATATACCTAGAAATTCTTTTCCATGAACTCACCACTGGCAAGTATTAAAAAAAAAACAAAAAAAAAACAACCCTTCAAATAAATTATTATTCAAAATCCTTCAATATACATTTAAGCCGTAGGCCTATGTTTGCCTGGCGGGGGGGCGCCATATTTTGAAAAGTCCACAGGGGCGCCAAAATCACGTCGGGCCCCCGGGGTGCAAAATCCTTGATACGTGCCTGAGTGTGGTAACTTAACATGATTCTGTTTGATGTTGTAAGGAAAATCATGTCTATAGGTATTTAGGCCTCCACTACAAACATTGAAAAATAATATTAAAGGCTATTCATGTGGGAGCCAACTTTAGAGCACGATGTACAATAAAGCGTAACGAGGTTATAAAATATTGATTATTAAATCAATAATAAAATTAAATCCTGATTCGGTCTGTCTTGTTTTTAGGCATTTTCCTTCTACATGTTCTACAAATTTTGGGATGATGGCCGGGCCTGTCGTATAGGCCCCTTGAATAGCATGCCATATTCATCCTGTTCATGACAAATATAGGTATACACTCACTAATCACTGTTATTGCAACATAGCTATAATACTATATTTTTCCAGTTTACAAGTCTTTTATATGTTGCCATATTTCATTCATGACCAGAGATTTGCGTCATATTTTTGTATATTCTGAAAGAGGCGACTTGTTTTTGTTTTGTTTTGTTTTTTATTCCTGAGAGCAGTAGATGACCAGACCCGGACATTTTTTTTTTAACAATGGGGCCACAAGAGAGCAAAGGCCCCGAAAATGAAATTTTAAGAGGTTTGGATTATCAGTGAATAAAATTATTAAGGAGGAGTCATATTTCTCCGCAAACTGTTTACATGTTTTCATTATCATTGTGGCAATTTGATAATGGCAAATTAAAGCTATTTTTTTGTAGTGAATATAATGTAGTTTACAAGAGCAATCGAAATTATCACACTTCTATTAAATTTTGTTGGATATTCATGACCTCTAATTATTGCATGTATCCTCCTTAGCAACGACGTCAAAGAATTGTTTCTTCTGTACGTGGTGGTTTTTTTTTTCATTTGCCTATGTGATGGTTCCTTATGACTATTTCTAATTTGTAACGGGTATAAACAAAACATTTAAACGGTATGTAATATGTAATATGTTTCATAGTTTTATTAACTGATAATCCCGACCTCCCCCAATTTCATTTTTTTGGGCCCTTTTCCTTTTGTCGCCCCCATGTTTCAGAAATGCCCCTTTCTGGGTATTTACTGCTCTCAGGAATGAAAAGGGACAGGTCTCCTCTATCAGAATAATTATACAAAAATATTCGACAAATCTCTGGCCATGAATGAAATATTACAACATACACTGTCCGTCATAAAGGTGGAATATTCTTTTGCCGCTATAGCGACATGATTTTGCTCTGACTTTAATTTCTCGAATATTTTCGTCCCTGCTTTTACTTTTTGGGACCCTGGCTATATCTTGGACATTCTCCCAACCCTTCACGTGGACCTTTTTTCAAAAAGGTTTTGTCAACCCCCGTAATGCCCATTTTTGTCATTTTTTCTCATTTTGGGGCCCCTTTTTGTTTTCCCGGCCGATCAAGCCCCCCTCAGTCCTACCCCCAGGAAACGCGACTGAGGTGTACTGTTTTATATTGTTCTTTAATTTAAATCTATATTTCTGGGGACAGGCTAAGGTCTCTTGTCTAGGGGAGGGGTTGAAGTAAAAAACGAGAATGGTGAAAATTCGGAATATTTTATTCCATCTTTATGCTGAAAACAAAAGAAATGAAAAACCACCTTTAACCCTTAAATATCATCACTTTCCCCTTACATTTTGTTAAGCCTTGATGACAAGGCTGTATATAGTCATTATAGATAGTATTCTATTTTTATTTATGTTTGGGTGAGATTTTACAATACAATTTAGGGAAGATAGACATTTCCATGGTGTAAAAATGAATAAAATGAATGTTGAACCCCAATCAAAATAAATTTTGACCTCTCCCCTAGACAAATGAGACGAGCCTGTAACCATAAATCTTGATTTAATTTAAAGAACAATAACAAATCTCCACCTCAGACGTGTTTCCTTGGGATAGGACTGAGGGGGCCTTGGTGGGTCGTGTGAACAAAAAAGGGCCCCAAAAATAAGAAAAAATGACAAAAATGGCCATCTTCTGGGGGTAACAAACTTTTTTGAAGAAAAATCCCCGGTAAGGGTTGAGGGAACGTCCAAGATATACCCAGGATCCCAGAAAGTGAAAGCGGTGACAAACACATTCAAGAAATTAATAACGGAGCAACATAATGTCGCTTGAGCCAGAAAAAAATATTCCACCTTTATGACAAACAGTATATAAAAGACTTGCAAACTTGAAAAATATAGCATTTTAGCTATATTGCAATTCCAGTGAGTAGTGAGTGTAAATTCATCCAGTGATACAATTCTTTATGCAACTTGGCGCGGTGCACATTTTGATCTTGGTAAACGGAAATATTTGAGTTAATGAATATCTTATTTCTATGTATTTTATTTTGATAGGTTGATATGGACCTCAGTATAGGTAGCTGTGTCTGGAGTAAAGTATTCAAAAGACAATACACTTTTCTGTTTTTTTTTCCAGGTGTGCATGGTGTACCAACTCTGACAGGTGACTCTATAGTTCAGCAAGGACATAACACTGTTTTTACATGCACTCCAACTAGTGGATTTGGAACACCAATATATCAATGGATTGACGATACTGGTACATCGCCTATTACTATATTCTCTGGAGGAGCTCCTTTCAGAGATAGTCCTAAATACGACAATTTTGATGTGATGTCAGAGACGGCAGCTGCATCTCAAATGAGAATTGAAAGTACAGAAGTTGAAGATGAGGGGTCATACACTTGCCAAACTCAAGCAGGTGTCAGTGATCCCCCGACAGTTCTTACTGTAGAAGGTAATAATCATTGATGTTTATTCAACGAAAAATGTAACATAGGGGATTTAGTCAACCAGTGACCTTTTTTCTTTTTCTTTTTTTTTTCTTTTTTTTACAACAAAGGCTAAATCATTTGCTTTAGATAAACATGTTACATATGTGGAAAAAAAGAAGAAAATATTGTAAACTTGGTTTGCAAAGTCAGTTTCAGAAAAGGCAAAGGCAAATTAAATTTGTAGGGGATGCCATTATACTTGTCTTACTTTCTTTTAAATTTCTAACATGGTAGATGCATTGTACATTTAATCATTCATTTCTAACAGTAGGGCCTACATGGCCAAATATTCACTGACCAGTACTATGTAATAACTGATAACAAAGAGGGGGAAAATGCACTTCTGAAAATTAATTCAAAAATAATTATTGATATCATATATTTGATTTTAAAAAAAAAATCATATCAGTGCCGTCAAGCCGTTCTCTGGACCCATCCAGTACGGTTACAAACAATGAAGACCTGTATGTTGCAACATGTGAGGCGACTGGTGGTAAACCAATGGAGACCATATCATGGATTCTCAATGGTGTTCTACAATCTGATGGCAATGGAAACGAGATAGTCGCTTCAAACCCGCCAGCTACAGCACCTTTATCTAACACAAGGAGTGTGTTCACATTCCCTGCAAATATTGATAATTATGGACAGACCTTGGTGTGTGACATCACAGGACATACCCTCACTGATCTCAATGGACAAGTATCCACAGTTTTAGATTTCCACAGTAAGTTTGCTTGGAAAACAAAGGCACTGTTTTCATTAACTTTTGTCCCTGTAGCTATTTGAGGCAACTTCATTTACAGTATTCTTTGAAAATATGACACTGTGAATAAAGGATGTTGAACGAAACACAATTTCATTACGGGGGGGGGGGAGGACAAAATTGGAATGTCAGATTTGGTACATTGAATTTTTTTTCTTTTTTTTTTCGGGGGGGGGGGGGTTACATCGGGCAAGCCAAAAGGTAGATTCAATTTTTTTTCACGTAACGCTGGCGAGTGATAAGGGGGGGGGGGGGCGGGGGTAGGAGGGGGGGGAGGGGGTAGAATGGCCGCCACCGATATTTTCTGCGACCATTCTGCCTTTATAGTTTGGAGTCTCGCGTATCTTTTGAAACCATTTTCGCGAGAATCGGTCACACTGTTACGACGTTGCACGATCTGCACGATTTTCAAAAAATATCCGTCAGACCGAAAACGGCTCAAAAACGTGATTTTGTGTACAAGTCAATGCAAAAGGAGTTTTCTCACCCTATTACAAAAATCTGATTATTTTACTTTCATGGCTGAAATAGATTTATTCAGCATTATAAGCTTAAAAAATGTTCTTCAATAATTTTGGCGAAAAAAAAAAGAAAAAAGGTAAAAACAAAAAGTACAATAAAATTCATAAAACAATAAATACTTAAGAAATTATTTCGATACGAGAATTTTTCTTAGTACAATTTAGGAAAGCTTTAAGGAATACACAAAAGTAGTCTCTAGGAGCTTTATTTTTCAATTAGAGCAAGAAGTATGATTTCATGCATAATTAGCATGATTAATAAAAGAAATCAATATTATTTTGGGAAATAAACAGTGCAGTCTTGTAGATTACATGGCACATTGCCATCGTGCAAATTTTGGCGCGGTCGCGCGATCGGCGGCCTACAACTTGTTTGCAAAGTCATTTCAGAAAAGGCAAAGGCATTTAAATTTGTAGGGGATGCCATTATACTTGTCTTACTTTCTTTAAATTTCTAACATGGTAGATGCATTGTACATTTAATCATTCATTTCTAACAGTAGGGCTACATGGCCAAATATTCACTGACCAGTACTATGTAATAACTGATAACAAAGAGGGGGAAATGCACTTCTGAAAATTAATTCAAAAATAATTATGATATCATATATTTGATTTAAAAAAAAAATCATATCAGTGCCGTCAAGCCGTTCTCTGGACCCATCCAGTACGGTTACAAACAATGAAGACTGTATGTTGCAACATGTGAGGCGACTGGTGGTAACCAATGGAAACATATCATGGATTCTCAATGGTGTTCTACAACTGATGGCAATGGAACGAGATAGTCGCTTCAAACCCGCCAGCTACAGCACCTTTATCTAACACAAGGAGTGTGTTACATTCCCTGCAAATATTGATAATTATGGACAGACTTGGTGTGTGACATCACAGGAACATACCTCACTGATCTCAATGGACAAGTATCCCAGTTTTAGATTTCCACAGTAAGTTTGCTTGGAAACCAAGGCACTGTTTCATTAACTTTTGTCCTGTAGCTATTTGAGGAACTTCATTTACAGTATTCTTTGAAAATAGACACTGTGAATAAGGATGTTGAACGAAACACATTTCATTACGGGGGGGGGGAGGACAAATTGGAATGTCAGATTTTGGTACATTGATTTTTTTTTTTTTTTTGGGGGGGGGGGGTTACATCGGGCAAGCCAAAAGGTAGATTCAATTTTTTTTTCACGTAACGCTGGCTGGCGAGTGATAAGGGGGGGGGGCGGGGGGGGGTGGGGTAGAATGGCCGCCACCTTATTTCTGCGACCATTCTGCCTTTATAGTTTGGAGTCTCGTGATATTTGAACAATTTTCGCGAGAATCGGTCACATGTTACGACGTTGCACGATCTGCACGATTTTCAAAAATATCCGTCAGACGCGAAAACGGCTCAAAAACGTGATTTTGTGTACAAGTCAATGCAAAAGGAGTTTTCTCACCCTATTCATAAAAATCTGATTATTTTCACTTTCATTGGCTGAATAGATTTATTTCAGCATTATAATGCTTAAAAATGGTTCTTCAATAATTTTGGCGAAAAACAAAGAAACAAAAGGTAAAAACAAAAAAGTACATAAAAAATTCATAAAACAATAAAATACTTAAGAAATTAATTTCGATACGAGAATTTTTCTTAGTACAATTGTTAGGAAAGCTTTAAGGAATACACAAAAGTAGTACTCTAGGAGCTTATATTTTTCAATTAGAGCAAGAAGTATGATTCATGCATAATTAGCATGATTAAATAAAAGAAATCAATATTATTTTGGGAAAATTAACAGTGCAGTCTTGTAGATTACATGGCACATTGCCATCGTGCAAATTTGGCGCGGTCGCGCGATCGGCGGCTACAACTTAGGGAGGGGGGGGGCTATCATGCAGCGGCGTAAATCCGTGTCGAGGAGTGTGGGGGGGGGATGAGCGAAATTAGCATTCTAGGAGCTTTATTTTTTCAATTAGAGCAAAAGTATGATTAGCATGCATAATTAGCATGATTCATATAAAAGAAATGGTTCTAGGACATCTCCCCGAGGACAACTCCCCCGGGGACATCCGAGGCGCTCCCGGAGGACAACTTCCCCGGAGGACAGCTCCCCGGAGACAACTCCCCGAAGGACATCTCCCCCGGAGACAGGTCCCCCAAAAGACGAGTCCCGGAGGCAGCTTCCCCAGGACAACTACCCAGGCGCGTATCTAGGATTTCGCACCCGGGGGGCGACTGATTTGGCGCCCCTGTGTACTTTTCAAATATGCCCCCCCCCCCCGCCAGCAGCATAGGGCCTTACGGCTTAAATGTATGTTGAAGGATTTGAATAATAATTTATTTGATTTTTTTTTAAATTTTTTTTTTTAATACTTGCCAATGGTGAGTTCATGGAAAAGAAAAAAAAATTTTTTTTTTAGGTATGTGAGGTCTTACCGCTATAGATGAAAATGCGAATATTACTAAATACGAGCGCGAACCGCGATCAGATTTTTTCCCCCTCTACTTTACGATCAGAAAGTAAAGAATTCTAAGCAATTAGGGGTATCAATTTTGTTTAGCTCTTCATCAGATTATCATATGAACGGGAGCTGTAATTTGTCCATCAAAACGATTTGAAAGCAAGCCATATAAAATCATGTGAAATTTGTCAATCAAGTAATGTGAAATCAAACAAATGAATATTGATGTTTTGTTGTTCAGAATCCTCATAATCTGGTTCAAGAAAGAAAAAATAGGCGAGCGTGAATCGCGAGCAGGAATTTGATGTATCGGAATGATCTCTGAAAACGTGACATTTTATGCATTCCTCACGAACACAATGTAATAACTCTTTAGAAAATGAAGCGAGCGCGAAGCGCGATCGAAAATTTTGCTCTATGTAATAGAGACCTGAAGTTTAGGATCAATTTGGCCTCCATAATTTAAAGACCGTATGTTGCCCAGTAATTTTACATGATTATGAAAGAGAGATGAATATCTATCTATCCAGCTGCTTATCTATCCTTCTGCTTTCCTCCCTAAGTTTAAGATAAATTTGGCGCCCCTAAGTTTAAGCTCAATTTGGCGCCCCCTAAATGTTAGTTTGAATTGGCGCCATACATGTACGATTTAGGTGATTTGATGCCCCTGGGAAAATGCAAAAATAAATGTAAGGTGTATTCAAATAAATTTAAATGTCTTGATGATTAGTATCCTATAATGCAAATTATGGTCAGAGGAAAAACACAGGCGAGAGCGGAATTTTGATGTCTTTGAATGATGAGAAAAAATGGCATTGCATACGTTCCTCAGGTACACAATGTAATTACTCATTGGGAAAAGAAATGATGCCAGCGCGTAGTGCGAGCCAAAATTTTGCTATGTATATACAGACCAGGAGGAATTAAAAATTTTAGAGACCATATTTCAAATACCAAGTTGTTGCCCCTTAGTTTCAGGTAAATTCGGCACACCTCCCTAAGGTCAAAATAAAGTTGGAGCCCCTAAGTTTATTATAAATTTGGCATCCCTAAGTCTCAGGTCAATTTGAAATGCAAAAATGAATGTAACGTGAAATCAAATAAATTGAAACATTTTGATGGTTAGAATCCCATAATGTAAATTTTGGTAAGAGGAAAAACACAGGCGAGCCCGAAGCATGAACGGAAGTTTTGATGTATTCAAATGATTAGAAAACAGGACATTTCATGCGTTCCTCAGGAACACAATGTAATAATTCATTGGGGGAAAAAAATTATGCGAGCGCGAAGCGCGAGCGAAAATTTTGCTATGTTTATACAGACCCGGATGCATGAATTTTGAAATTTTGCTCTATCTATAAATAGACCATATTTTAAAAAGCTATTTGTTGCCCCCTTAGTTTCAGGTAAATTCGGCGCCCCTTAGTTTCAGATCATTTGGGCGCCCTATAAGTGTAAGCTCAATTTGGCGCCCCTAATTTTAAAATCGATTTGACATCCCCTTAACTTCAATTCAGTGCCCCCCCAAAGTTTCAGGTTATCTTGGCGCCCGTACGTGTAAGCTCAATTTGACGCCGCTAATATGTTGAACATAAATTTGAAATAAAATATATATATATATATTAAAAAAAAGAAATAAATAAATAAAAAATGTAACGTGAAAACAAGTAAATTTAAATGTTTTGACAGTTAGAATCCCATAATGTAAATCCCGGTAAAAAAGGAAAAACATAGGCGTTTGCGAATAGGGAACGGACATTTGATGCATACGAATGATTAGAAAACAGGCACTTTACGCGTTCCTCGACACAATGTAATAAATCAATGGGAAAAGATGATGCGAGCTCGAAGCGCGAGCGAAAATTTTGCTATGTTTATACAAACCAGGAGGCATGGAATTTTAAAATTTTGCTATTTCTAGATAGAGACCATTTTAAAGACCCCTTCTGGTTTTTTGTGTGTGTGTGTTTTTGGGGCCCCTTAGTTTCAGGTAAATAGGATATAGTTGGAGCCACTAAGTTTAAGATAAATTTGGCACCCCTAAGTCTCAGGTCAATTCAGCGCCCCTAAAGTTTCAGATCAATTTTGCGCCCCTACATTTGAATTAAATTTGGCGCCCTTACGTTTAAGATCATGTTGGCGCCCCTCTAGGTTTAAGTTCGATTTTGCGACCCCCTAAATTAAGTCACATTCGGGCAACCCTAAGATTTGGTTTCCCTAGGTTACTTGTCGAATTTGTCCGCCCCCTTACCCCTCCCCTTTTCAATTGGCGCCCTTACTAGTTAGGTCGATTCGGCGCCCCTAGATTTAATATCAATAGGCGCCTCAGCTGCAGGTCAATTGGCCCCCCACGTTAAAGCTCAATGCTCCCCTAGTTAATGTAGATTTGGCGCCCCTATAAGTTTTAAGGGTCATTGCGCCCCTTAGTTTACTGTCGTTTTGGCCCCAAAATTTAACGTCGTTGCGCCCCTAAGTTTAACGTTCAATTTGGCACCCCTTAGTTTACTTCGATTTGGTCGCCCCCCCCCCAATTTAAAGTCGATTTGGCGCCCCTAAAATTTAAGTCAATTTGCCCCCTATAAATTTAAGCTCAATTGGCGCCCTTATAGTTTACTGTACGTTTGCGCGCCCCTTAAATAAAGTTCGATTTGGCGCCCCTAAGTTTAAGGTCAATTTGGCGCCTACCTTATTTTAAGGTCGACTTTGCGAACCCTTAAATTAAGTCGATTTGGCGCCCCCCCGAACATTAAGGTCTATTTGCGGCCCCTAAGTTTAAGGTCAATTTGGCCGCCCCTTAGTTTACTGCGATTTGGCGCCCTAAATTAAGGTCGATTGGCCCCCTAAGTTTTTAAGGTCAATTTGGCACCCCTTTAGTTTTCTTCCCGAATTGGGCGCCCCCCTAAATAAAGTCGAATTTGCGCCCCCCAAATTTAAGGTCAATTTGGCGCCCCTATTAAATTTAAGGTCAAATTGGCGCCCCTTAGTTTCCTGTCGATTTGACTCCCCTAAATTTAATCGATAGGCGCCCTAATTTAAGTCAATAAGCTTCGCCCCTTTAGTTTACAGTCGAGTGTCTTCGCCCCCTAAATTTAAGGTCCGATTTGGCGCCCCCCCCCCCAATTTAAGTCTATTTTTCACCCTAATTTAAGGTCAATTGGAGCCCTTAGTTTTACTGTCGATTGCCCCCTTTTTTAAGGGCACCCCCTTCCCCTCTCCTTTTTCCCTTCCTCTTCTCTCTCCTCTCTTTCTTTTTTTTTTTTTTTCTTCCTTCCTCTTTTCCCCCTTTTTTCCCTTCCTCTTCTCCCTTTTTTCCTCTTTCTTCTCCCTTTTTCACTTTTTTCTTCCTTTTTTTTTTTCCCTCTCCCTTTCTTTCCTCTTTTCGTAAACCCCCCCCCCCCAGAATACGCCATGGCCCACGGAGACAAACTTCCCCTGGACAACTCCCCTGGAGGACAACTCCCCCGGAGGACACTCCCCCGGAGGATAGTCCCCGAAGGACAACTTCCCGGCATACAATCTCCCCTCACTTTAAATTCTTTATAACTATTGATTTTATGCCACCCCCTTGGATTTTCTTTCTGTTACAATTATTACATTACTTTTCGCATGGCGTAACCCTTCCGTAATGACAAGCGAGGATGGGAATGGTTGTTTAATTGTTATTCATCCTTTGGAACCACCCCTTCCAATTTATGAATGGCTACTCCTTCCTTCAAAAGGTTGTTAGGTTTGGCAGATTCAGAGGTACCCCAACGAAATGTGACCCTCAGAAAAGGAAAATTAATGAAAATGCAAGAAATAAAAGAAATGTTGAAAAAAGGAAGGATGCTAAATGGGGAAATATGAAGCTACAGGAGTAGAAAAGGGCACGAAGGGCGAGTTGGCCTACATATCTCTAGTCGTCTTCAGCAAGGGGGGGGGGGGTGAGCCACGATAATTAAGCTGTAATTAATAATTAATCACACCCTAAACAAATTAGAATGGGCGCAAAAGTTTAAAAGAGAACACAATTTTTATTAATCAAAAAAGAAATTCACAAAACTCAATTCCAACATCATCACTTGTTTTGTCATTTTTCAAGGAATAATGTAATACAATCATTGTCATTGGGTTTAAGATTTTACAGACAATCTGAATGGTGTGTCATCGCTATCATAAGAGGGTGTTATTGCAACTAGTGTTGGTATGAAAATATCTCCAGAAGTAGATGACAATTAAAACATCTCGGTATATCAACCAATTTTTCAGAATTTCCGTCAACATATCCGATGAAATCATTTATAATTCTAAAACATTTGCTGAAAAAAGCCAAAACAAAACAAAACAAAACCCTTGTATCAAATTATGTACTTGTATTTTTGTATTATTACGGAGGTGTGATATAAAATTTTACACTTGACGATTCGCGCTTGAAAATCCCTTTTTTTTTCTCTCTTTTTTTTTTTTGGCTAAAAGAAAGATGATCGTCACCGTTTGTAAAAGAATAACAACAACAAAAATAGAACCATAAAAGTAAAAATATACTGCTTCGAGTCATTTTAAGTCAAAAATTTCGGCTCGCGCTTTGCGCTCAAGAATTATCTCTTCAAAAGGTTCATTTTTTTTTCAGATTTCGAAAAATCCTAGTTACGGGCCTGACCATTGACCTACATACTCTCAAATCTAATCAGATGATCTTCCAATGGTGATTTAAGATTGAAGTTGATATCTCTCTCTCTCTCTCTTTTGACGATAAAATTCGGTTCCAATAGCAGTACGCCTCTACAGCTGCAAAACTTTAACACCCTTCGCAGGAAAAAAAAAAAAAAAAATTGCCAAAGATTTTGTATTTTCATGAATGGCTATTTCGGTTAAAAATATATATTTAAAAAAAAAAATCGCAAATGGAGCAAAAATTTAACGAGTGCATGTGGATCTGTTCTCCAGAATGGTTGAGTTGTCCTTCGGGGGACTTGTCCTGCGGGGGAGTTGTCCTCCGGGGGAGTCGTCCTGCGGGGGAGTTGTCCTCCAGGGGAGTTGTCCTCCGGGGGAGTAGTCCTCCAGGGGAGTTGTCCTCCGGGGGAGTTGTCCTCAGGGGGAGTTTTACTCGGGGGATATGTCCTCTGTGGGGCTTGTCCTCCGGGGGAGTTTTCATCGGGGGAGATGTCCTCCGGGGGAGTTGTCCTTGGGGGACCTGTCCTCCGGGGGAGATGTGCCCCTGCGGAGGAGTTGTCCTCCGGGGGTGTTGTCCTCCGGGGGAGTTGTCCTCCGGGGGAGCTGTCCTCCGGGAGTTGTCCCCGGAGGAGTTGTCCTCCGGGGGAGATGTCCTGATACGAAAAGAAATAAATATTATTTCGGGAAAATTAACAGCGCAGTCTTGTAGATTATATGTCTTGTAGATTACATTTGCCAACTTGTTGCGATCTTGTTGCAACGAATACACAATCTTTGCTATAAAATTGTGTGGGCGGCAGGCCCCAATTAAGCCCTCCACCAACCTAGCCCTCACACAACTACATTAATGTTTTTGATTGTCAAAAACACCCTTTCCTAAGGTTTGTCCCCAGACGAGGAAAAAGGATGTATTTTGTTTTGACATGTATTTATCAGATACATTGGATCCAACCTTTTTATACTTAAATTACTGTTTGTTACTTAGTGCGAAGTCGCATAGAAAAATTTGGGGTTTTTGGAGTAAAAAAAGAGGCAGAAAACATTTGTTTCTTTTTTTCCTTTTTTTGTGTGTGGAAAATCTGCATTTCTAAAAAGAGCTGATTTTCTTTTTCAAATTTAAATGTTTTTATATTGCAAACTGATGATCTTATATACAGTCTACTCCATATATGTAATGAGCACAGATACACGTAGAATTTGGTCTGATAAGGGACTCCCACATGACTGCCTTACAAGCCTGTTCAGTGTAACAATATTTTGTTATTTTCTTGTACATCTAGGTAATTAGTTTAATCCCACACTAAAAGCCTAAATGGGTAGACCGACTAGCTTTAAAGCTAGTCATAGTAATGCCCAGACTGACTAGCTTTAAAGCTAGTCAGTCACGACGGACTAGTTTTCCTTCAACACAACCCGGTTATTGCGGACTAGCTTGAAAGCTCGTCCGTCTCTACGGACTAGCTTGATAGCTAGTCCGTCAAGTTGGTCAGTCACGACGGAAGAGTTTTAAAGCTAGTACATCGTGACCGACTAGTTTGACGGACTAGCATAAATGCCAGACTGACGAGATTTTGAGCAGGACTAGCTTTACACCTAGACTAGACCGTCAAGATGTCAAATCTAGTCCGTCGCGCTTGTCCGTCGCGATGTTCTTGGTTCTGCCTTGACCGACTAGCATTACGGACTAGCTTAGTATGGCTTAATCAGCTTGTCAGAGACGTCAAATCTGAAATATTGGAAGACATTTTAAAGATACGATTAAAAAACTTTTTTTTTGCAAGAATACAAGCCCAAAACATTTTAATACGATGATATAAATCAGAAGACAGGAATAAATGCAGGAGGCACAATTAGTGAACATTATGGCACACTGAAAACCTAAACGGGTAGACTGACTAGCTTTAAAGCTAGTCGTAGTGATGCCCAGACTGACTAACTTCAAAGCTAGTCGGTCACGACGGACTAGCTTTCCTTCAACACAACCCGTTTATTACGGACTAGTTTTAAAGCTCGTCCGTCTCTACGGACTAGCTTGATGGCTAGTCCGTCAAGTTTAGTCCGTCAAACGGACTAGTTTTAATGCTAGTCGGTCACGACGGACTAGCTTTCCAGAAAGCTAGTCGGTCATGACAGCTTTAAAGCTAGTCGGTTACGACAGACTAATTTTAAAGCTAGTCCGTCGTGACCGACTAGTTTGACGGACTAGCATAAAAGCTAGTCGTAGTGATGCCCAGACTGACGAGCTTTTGAGCAGGACTAGCTTTACAGCTAGTCGGTCATGGTGTAAAAGCTAGTCCGTCGAGATTTTCTGCCGCGATGTTCTTGCTTCTGTCTTGACCGACTAGCATGACGGCTAGCTTAATATGGCTTCTCCAGCTTGTCAGAGACGTCAAGTCTGAAATATTAGAAGACATTTTAAAGATAACGATTAAAAAAAAATTTATTATGATGATGTAAGTCAGAAGACAGGAATAAGTACAGGAGTTACAATCAGTTAACATTATCTTTATAGCAATTATCAAATAATGGGGGCAGGGGCCCAGGGATCGCCGCCAATGGCTTGCATCATCATTACTTTTTGTTGAGGGCCTACCTGTTTTTGCATTTTCTGCCTATGGGCGATTCTTTGAAAAGTGAACCTTTTTTTGAAAAAATAAAGTTTGTCCTTTATGTTTTTAAGCTGCACATTCATATAGAGCATTGTCTGAAGTTTCATGAAATGCATTTTTAATCTTAATTTTACAAATTTTTCATGCTCATTTTGCATAAATTAACATGCAAAAAATTTGAATAGAAAATAGTACGTAAAATATCATTTGTTGACCCTGACTTGATTGTATATGCTGGTCTCCTTACTTTGATTGTTGTCATTATACCATTTTTTAACTTCATTCCTTTTAAATTAAATGAAAATAATGTGTTGAATTGATTGTTTTAAGATAATTAACTAAAGAAATTAATTGCCATCAATGGTTCACACACTGAC
>CALNVZ010000703.1:124266-136784 GCA_940671915.1 Paracentrotus lividus
CCGATTATTTCCGGCAGACGAAAATTGAATATTTGCTAGTTGGAATATTGGAAATTATGAAGCTATATGTCAGATTAGTGCCGACAACTGACCAGTCAAGTAGTTTTGATTTATATGTCGGAAAATCATTGTGACATTTCTTTTCGCTTGCCTCGCAAAGGATACGCATTGTGTATTGCTCACAACTTTCAGACATGGTAGCGAAAAGTAATTTCTATTACAAAAGAATATCTCCTTTTGAAAGTGGCCATACGGGTGCAGCCAAGTATAGGGATCTTTAGTCTACCAATCTGCAAGAGAGATCTAGTTAAGCACATGCCCGACATATTTTCTCCTCGCGGCTTTTAAGCTAGGTCAAACAATTCCGTACCTCCTTGGGGTGCTATCTCACCTCGCGGAAACAAAATTGAGACTGATTTGTACACATGGCATTGCACTACATCTGTCTCCTCTGCTGTCTCTGCGACTGATTTTTGGGGCCACAGGAGACAGATCTAGTAACAATGACAGGCTGGCTAATCCGTCTTTTGTGTCACGTAACCTTTTCTCCGTTGCACAAAAGATTTCGTCGCGGAAAAAGCTAGTATAATGCCATGTCGGAAAATCTGTCTCAATTTTGTTTCCGCGAAGTGAAATCCCACCCTTGGGTATCTCGATCACTTCGCGTAAACTACTTTGAAACAAATTTGAGACAGATTTGTCAGGCACGGATTTGCCATAGCTCATCTCCTAAGTTTCCTAAAGTTCCTAAGTTTCGGAGACGTCTCTAACACGTTTTATACGTGGCGCAAACGATTCGCGATTCGTGGCATTATGTTAAGGATAGCCGGTTCAGTGTGCAAAATGTAGACGTGAAGTGGGTTTGTTGTTGTTTTTGTTTTTTTTTACATAACAATATCATTTATAAAACTATCCAGTTACATGTTTCAATTATTATAGTTTTATAAGTAAATATACAATGTAGAAAACAAATAATTTAACTACTGATTTACTTTGAGGAGGAAACTTTGCTTGTTAAATCCCTAGCATAAATTAGTTGTATCACTGTATTACATTAAAAACATTTGTTTATGCGGTCGGGGGCTACCTTAGGCCAACATAACCCTCATTAGTGAAAATGGGAAATAAACGAATGAAGTTGACCTAAAAATGATTCGAATTTAAACGCAATGTCCAATGTTGAACAACCTGAGCAGGATTGATTCACCTAGCAGTCTATGAAATAGTTAGCCAATCCGGTCTTTTCCCCATCACATGAAAGGAGCTCATTGTTTATTCCTTGGCAATAACACAACATCGTATGTCCCGCTTCCTTAATGAATAACATGAATAATACATGAACGAAAACAAAGATGACGGTCCAGGTTGGGCGGAGCTTCCAATTTTGGGCTTTGATTGGACAACGGATAGGTTTTTCGTTCGACGATTCGATCGACCGTTCAAAACGCAGGAACACTATAGTAACGAGGTATTCAATAACCTGTAATTAATCGATTGTCCACCTTCTATTCACTGCTGTTGCTAAGGCGGGCATTCACCAGCAATCTATAATAATAGACGGTTCTTGGGTTCTATAGTAACGAGGTTTTCAATTAGCCTGCAATTAATGAATGGACAATATTTTGAACCTAACTTGTGAATTGCATATTAGTAGTGATTGATGTTATGTAACTAATGCGGCGGTCACAACTCGTCGTAGGCTACGGGGCACGTGCCATCAACGTAGCCTGCGTTGCATGTACAATGAATGCACAGGTCGTTGGTCAATTTCTGCGATTCCTGCGTTTCTGTAGTAAGGGTATTGGAAAAACTTCCTGCACGTCTACATGCAACGTGCCTCCGAGGTACCTGCGCTGCACGATTTTTCTACGAAATCCATCGTAGGGAGTTGCACGTCGAAGTTGTGACCGCCGCATTACGTAAGGTTTCAGATTGTCGAGTCAAAACAACCGTTGTTTGAGAATGTCGATTGTACTCCTATCCACTTTCTATCCACTACTGTTGCTAAGCCGGGCATTCATCAGCAATCTGTAAGAATAGATCGCGTTCTTGGGTTCTCTAGTACAGGGTATTCAATTAGCATGTAATTGAAGATTGAAAATTGCCAAGCCAAAACAACCTTTGTTTGAGCAGGAAGTTCCTGGTTTGAGAATGTATCTATCTGATTATGCTCGGAAACAGAATAAATAGAGAAGGTGCATTGAAACGACATTGCATCTATGTGTATCAAAAGCTAGTCGGTCATTTTAATAGGTGAACTCAATTCACCTACCTATTTTTATTGACCTAGTCAGTCAAGAAGACTGACAAGCATCAAGCTTGACGGACTAGCTTTAAAGCTCGTCCGTCAAGTTGAGAGACAGAGATTCAGTTGTATGTTAGTCCGTCTTGACGGACTAACATTACGGACTATCTTTAAAACTAGTCCGTCTTGACCAACTAGCTTTAAAGCTAGTCCGTCCATTGACGGACGAGGTTAGGTTTTCAGTGCAATTATCAAATAATGTGATGCTGAGATTTAATTTGGAAAATCAAATATGAAATAATTAAACTGAAGCCTGGAAAAAAAAGGAACAAGTAAGTTAGATGCTATCCATAAAGCTAATAATATGCGTTTTGAATTAATATATTAATACTGCTTGCTTCAAGTGTAGCGAATTCCTGTCACGACAGGGAGGGGGGGGGGGGCGGAAACACCGACAATTTTGACTTAAAATAACATTTATCATTATATTCAACATACATTTTGCCTCTTTACTAGCTGATCACTTTAAAAATCGAGGGTGAAACGGTCCACACTGTCCCCCTGGCTGGCCGCCAATAGCTTGCATCATCATTACTTTTTTTTTTTTTTGCAGGCCTGCCTGTTTTTGCCTTTTCTTTCTACGCTATCTTTCTTGAGAGCTACCTCAGAAATCCCAAAGTCGTGCCTCTATTCCAATATCTGTTCTTTCAGATGCAGGTAATCTAAAAAAAAAAAAATAGTGGCACATTAGTCAGGCTCCTTTTGACTTCACATATATTTATTGTTAGAATTAGAATTCAATTTTCATTATTGAATGAGATTGTTATTATCGTTGTCAGTAACATACATACAATTTATATCTAAATTAAGTTGGCAAGACGTACAGAATTTGTTTCGCGCTGGTGATTATACAGCATTAATCTATGTGAAAAATTAACGTTATCTATGAACTGAAAGATCAGGAATTCAAAGAGAGTACTCACATGTCACATGAAGGAGATCGCCATTATAATAAAAATTTCCAGTCGAGTAGACGGAAGAACATCAAGTGTGACGGACTAGCTTTAAAGCTACTCCGTCAAGTTGAGAGATTTAGATTCAGTTGTAAACTAGTCCGTCTTGACTAACTTTAAAGATAGTCCGTCCACTGACGGACGAGGTTAGGTTTTCAGTGCAAGTACCACGCTATAATGGGATTAGAATATAGCAGTATTTAGTTAAACCCGTAAACTACTATATACATGACATTGAGATACTTTCATTTTAAATTTTGTGTAAATAGTTAAATTCATATTTTTAGGAATATGATTATTGTCTAAGAAACTGAAATATTAAGTAATCTCACATGTATGACCAACTTCTCCTGTTTGCTTTGTACAAACCAACTTCCCCTGAGACTGCCAATACTATGGTCACTGTTGGTTGGGTAACCGAGGGATCAGGTATAAGAGTATCATGTACCGCTGAAGTCAACCTGCTCCAACCATGAGAAACTACTACATATATGCCAATGATATATTGATACATGAATCTACAACAGAAGTTAGAGATGCTACTGTTTCAGATCCTGAAGCTGGAACACAGTATACATGTATAGCAGGAAATTACCTTGGAAATACATCAATAAGTGAACCAGACACGTATGATCCAATAAGTTAGTATTTTGTTGTTGTTGTTTGTTTGTTTGTTTCGTTTGTTTTTGTTTTTTTTTTGGTAAGGACTATACAATCACTATATTCATTGTGCCCTTGTCAAGTAGGATGTGCGCCAACTTAAGATCAAGATCAGATTTAGCAATACTATATGAGTTTGATAAACCTTACAAAAAGAGACTAATATTTTGGCGGTACGTAATTTAGAAAAAAAAACTAAGTTGAATTATAATCACATTTGAATATCATTATGCTTCTATCATCCCTAAATGATTATGTTCTAGCAGCACCAGAACCAACTATTAGTATTACAGAAGGATCTACAGGACAGACAGGTGAGGATTTGTTCCGGATTTGATTTCTTTTTAAAGAGCAAGTCCTGTTTGTCGGTCACGATTGAATTAAATTTGCACAAACTTAATAGATATGATTGCAGAGTGAAAAACAGTTTTGCTAAATCAAGCTCACTTGATTTTTTTAGTTGATATATTTCACATTTTTTATGACAATATTCCAAACATAAAACGCGATCAAAATAAAAAATTAGATACAACAAAAATATGAACATCATTATGGTTATTCCGTTGAATTTTTTACAAAAGGTTTATTTATTTAACCATGAAATTGACATACGACCAGGTTCATGCGGGGCCGGGGCCGCCGAGGATAAAGGGGGGGGGGGGGTTATTATTGATCCCTCTTTTCCCTGAAAACGTATACAAAACGTACAATAATTATTGACCATCTATTTGTATAATTTTTGGCCCCCCTCCATTTTCATAATTCCTCTGCGGCCATTTCCTAATTAATGTTTGTCATGTTTTCCGTTTGTTTTTTGTTTTTGTTTTTTTTTGTTTTAACAGCAAGAGAACCGATTACAACAGAATTAGAACCTACTGTAGAATCGACAGGTATGTATTCAAGATATTTGATTTATTGAATCCGAAATAAAATAATAATAAACAACTTATTTTGGTAGATTTTAACGAAGAAAGGGGGGGGGGTGAACTATTCATCATCAGTAGAGCGGAACGAACTTTCATTTGTTTTCTACAATAATTCTATTTCCTATAATTTCCACAAGCAGAAATGATACCACATGCAGACCCAATTAAATACTTTTAAGCACCCACAGATCTTCTTCTATAAAATAACTGTACCAAAAGTAGTGATGCATTTGAACTCATTTCAACATTGCAACTGAATTCGAAGCGATGATTTTTCAACACTTCCTCATTTGTTAACACACATGGAGCATTCCTTGTATTTGTTATATATTTACATTACAGTGCATTTCTATTCTTAACACTCAGCGTGTTGAAGAGTACATTTGGAAAAAAAAATAAATAGATAAACCATTGAGACGTGGCCTCCCCGAATTGCCAAATTGTGTGTCAAATACAAATATGAAAGGAAGTGTATTGATCCAAACTGCCTATTGTTGAAATCAAATAATGGAATAAAAACATAACTCACTAGCGTACCACTTGTACAATCTTGTATCTACAAACCTTTGGATTCCTTGGTGTTTGACGGATATTCGAGGCTGCTTCGGTCAGGGCAAACGGGAAAAGGGGATTTCCCCCGATTCTGTATCAATACACGAGTTACACGATAGGTGCCAAGTACAGTGTAGTCACTACTGTGTATCAAATAACAACAATTTATTACTATAAGGGATTTTAGGATGAACTTTTTCATGTAAATTTATATATTTGTGTGCTAAGGGGGGAAATTGTTATTTTTTCTTCTCATATATTGCCCAATTTTCATAATTTTTTTCTCGGAATACAAACATTTTATACAAACTTTTAGGCTAAGTTATAACTTCATATTTTTTTTATTTTTTTTTATACCATACTTGAAGTTGATATTTTATTCTTCAATTCAGAGTCCATATCAGTTGCTTAAAGACATAGTTTTGGTTTTTTATCCGTGGCACGGATAAAATTCAAAATACAATATCATGAAACAGAAATTGTTTACATAAAACTTTTTTTGGGGGTAAGTGACATATATACATAGGTATTTAATAAAACCTAAAATTTAAAAATCATTTAATACATGAGTTAAAAATTGTCAAAAACTTAAACATACATGAGTTGAAAATTCCCATAACTAAACACAACACAAAAAGAAAGTTCCCCCTATTTCAGATATCAATAATTTTTGAACCAGGTGGAATTAAAAAAAATCTAATTATATGTCCATGTAGGGAATTAAATTAGCCACAATGGGAGCGAATTTTAGGACAAATCATCAAGTCATGCTTCAGTGAGCAATGGGTGAATGCAAAAATGTCATTTTTTGAAGTTCGCAAGCCAAAAATGGCAACTTTGATTCAATGGTAACGGACCCGTTTTCATATTTTAAACATTTTACACGTCAGGATGTATGCAAAACGTGCTTCCCAATATACGGAAACGAAATTTGCGTCAAATATTACGGTTGAGTGAGCATGCAGCAAAAAATTGCCCAAACTGCAATTTTACTTCTTTTCCATAATATAATCGATCAAATATGATGGATTTCCTGTTGTGGAAGTGTATGCAACCAATATCCATTCATTCACGGTTGAATGAACCCATCAAACAACCAAAAAATAGGCCATTTTAGAATTACGAAGAGTCATTGAAGTAATTTTATCCACTAGAAAGCATCACGTTCACCGTCAAGTTCTTGTCAACAAGATCCTATTCCAACATGGCTAATAAAGGAAAATGTTCGTTCATTTGTTCCATTTATTACGAGGTGTGAATAGGTCTTTTACTGCAGCTGCCTTCCCGAGAACCTAAAGCATGCCATCATTAGACCTTGCTGAAAAACCCAGCCTGGATAAAGAAAGACTAGCAAGCTACAGGCCTGTGGCTAACTTGAAATATCTTGGAAAAGGATTGAGAGAGTTGCTCTACACGTATTCTTGGTTGTGTAGTTACCAGTCCATTCAAGACCCTTTCCAGTCAGCTTACAGAAGAACCATTCAGTTGAGACAGCTGTCTTGAAAGTGACTAATGATATCTTTACAGTCTAATGGATCGGGGCATGTTGACTGGTTTAGTTCTACTGGATCTCAGCCGCAGCATTCGACACGGTAGATCATCGTGTCATGCAACGGAGACTTCAAGAAATTGGTATCGGAGGGTCGGCTTTGAGTTGGTGCAATCCTACTTTAGATGGTCGCACTCAGGCTGTTCGCATTGGTGAGGATGACGTTTCGGACCAGTTCTTCTTAACTGTTCTGTTTCCCCAGGGTTCAGTGCTCGGCCCGCAACTGTTTTCAATATATGTTCTACCAATATGTGATATCATCACCAGACATGATATAATGTATCACATATACGCCGATGATATTCAGCTGTATGTCTCTTGTCAACCTAATCAAACTGATGTCGACGAAACTGTAGCAAGATTTGAGTCCTGCATTGCAGATATACCGAGTGGATGGGGGAAGAATTTCCTTCAAATCAACCAGGCCAAGACAGAATTTATCGTCTTTGGTTCATCGCAACAGATGAAGAAAGTCACCATACCAGATCTGAAGGTTGGCGAGGTATCTGTTGCTCGGGCTCCAAAGTACGCTCTCTTGGTTTAACACTGGATACCAAATGTCTATGAGCCTCAATCTCAAGCTGCATCCGTTCATGTGTTTACCATATTCGAAACCATTCGTCGAATTCGGGACTACCTGACCCCACATGCCACGAAGCAGGCAGTACATTCTCTCTGTAACGTCACGACTTGGAAACTGTACAATTAGCACTTTAATGGACTGCCCGAAAGTCAGATCAAACGACTGCAGAAGATTCAAAATTCTGCTGCACGTTCTCCATCACAAGATCTAGCAGTATCCGCTCATATCACCCCGTCTGAGGATCTTCACTGGGCTCCTCGTCAGCAGAGGAAAAAGTACAGATACTTCCATGGTGTCAAACTAAGACTAACAAAACACCTATGTACTTAGCAGATCTACATACAGGAGACAAAGATGTGCTAGACTTGGTCTCCGTGTCAGGGAATACCATCATTTCCAGGAAGCCAGAACGAAGCGGTCACGGGCGACAGGTTCTTTTCTTGCGCTCCCCACGTTTGTGGAATGACTCCCTCCTGACATAAATGTCGTGTGGATCAGTAACCATTTTCCACAAAAGCCTCAAAACCTATCTAATGAATGAAACATATGGCTAGTGGGCGTGTAGGAAAGGACCTGTTGACTTGTCAATGAAATTATCTGACTGTACAATTTTAATTTCATTTTTCATTTAATTTTGATATAATCATTAGTTGTATATTTTTGTATTTTGTAGATGTTACCTTTGTATAAGTATCATGTTTCTGTGCGCCTTGGGTGCCTCATTTAGGCAGAGAAGTTGCGCTTTATAAATTAAGAATTATTATTATTATTATTATCTCAATAACATTTTTTGGCTTGTATTTATATTCCTTGGGCACGTGTCAATGATCCTATGCCATTTATTTACAAATTCATGCTTCAGTGATCACGTGAGACTGGAAAAAATCCCTTTTGTCACGTCCGGACTAAAATTCAAATTCTTACTTTGGTTGGATATAACAATTCTTTTTGGGGAGTACTTTTGATTTTATTTTCATAAAAATCCCGATGTTTCACGCCTCAGTGGGCACAAGATACAAGAAAATAATGAAAATGAGAAGAAAGTTTGGGGCTTCGTCATGGTTCAGTGACTTTTGGAATACGTAATTTGAATAAAGATCATGTTAGTTATAGACCAGTTGAAGCTATGTGCAAAGTTTCATAAGATAATTCACAGTCAAATGGGCAAAAACTGACAATTAAAATATGCAAAATTTCACTTTTGTTAAACTTTAATTTGTTAAACCTCATTACATAAAGTCAATAGAGAAGAAAATCAATACATGACAAATGTGAAATTCGGCCAATTTCATTGATGATTATTGTTAATTCGACTGTAAGTTATGTCACGAAACTTGGCACACAGCTTCAACTGATCTCTAACTAACATAATCTTGATTCAAATTCCGTATTCAAAAAGTCACTGAACCATGACGAAGCCCCAAGCTTTCTTCTCATTTGCATGATTTTCTCGTATCTTGTGCCCACTGAGGCGTGAAACAGCGGGATTTTTATGAAAATAAAATCAAAAGTACTCCCCCCCAAAAAAAAAAAATTGTTACATTCAATCAAAGTAAAAATTTGAATTTTAGTCCTTACGTGAGAAAAGGGTTTTTCCAGTCTCACGTGCTCACTGAAGCATGAATTTGTAAATAAATGCCATAGGATCATTGACACGTGCCCATAGAATATAAATACAAGCCGAAAAATGTTATTGAGATGCTTTCTAGTGCATAAAATTACTGCAATGACTCTTCGTAATTCTAAAATGACCTATTTTTTGGTTGTTTGATGGGTTCATTCAACCGTGAATGAATGGATATTGGTTGCATACACTTCCACAACAGGAATTCCATCATATTTGATCGATTATACCATGGCAAAGAAGTAAAAATGGCAGTTTGGACAATTTTTGCTGCACTCAACCGTGAAATTTGACGCAAATTTCTTTTCCGTATATTGGGAAGCACGTTTTGCATACATCCTGACGTGAAAAATGTTTAAAATATGAAAATGGGTCCGTTACCATTGAATCAAAGTTGCCAATTTTGGCTTGCGAACTTCAAAAAATGACATTTTTGCATTCACCCATTGCTTACTGAAGCATGACTTGATGATTTTTTCTAAAATTCGCTCCCATTGTGGCTAATTAAATTCCCTACATGGACATATAATTAGATTTTGTAAATTCCTCCTGGTTAAAAAATTATTGATATTTGAATTAGGGGGAACTTTCTTTTTGTGTTGTGTTTATATGTTATACCTTTAAAGTAGGCTACCAGAGCCTCTTCACTGCAGGTATCGCAGTGTTAACAATCCATTTATTGGTTTCCATGATTATAATACAGATCCTATACCATGTACATGTACTGGTCTGAGTACAGGAGCTTCTGCAGGCATCGCAGTGTTAACAATCCATTTATTGGTTTCCATGATTATAATACAGATCCTATACCATGTACATGTACTTGTCTGAGTACAGGTCTGGAGCTTCTGCAGGTAAAGCAGTGTTAACAATCCTCTTATTGGCTTCCATGATTATAATACAGATCCTATACCATGTACATGTACTGGTCTGAGTACAGGAGCTTCTGCAGGCATCGCAGTGTCAACAATCCATTTATTGGTTTCCATGATTATAATACAGATCCTATACCATGTACATGTACTGGTCTGAGTACAGGAGCTTCTGCAGGTATAGCAGTGTTAACAATCCTCTTATTGGCTTCCATGATTATAATACAGATCCTATACCATGTACATGTACTGGTCTGAGTACAGGAGCTTCTGCAGGAGCTTCTGCAGGCAACAATCCTCTTAACAATCCTCTTATTGGCTTCCATGATTAAAGTACAGTTCCTATACCATGTACAAGCAACCGATGTGTTGGCTCAGTGGATAGAGCGTCCGCCTAATAATCGGGAGGTCATGGGTTCAAGCCCCGGCCGCGTCATACCAAAAGACGTTAAAAAGTGGTAGTTGCTGCTTCCCTGTTTGGCGTTCAACAAGAGGGGGGTAGAGAAACGTCCTTCTGGCGCTGCTCAGCGGCTGCCGGGCCTACGAGAAAAGGGGCAAAATAAATATCCTTTCCGGACAATAAAATTTGGAGCATTTGGAGCATGTACTGGTCTGAGAACAGGAGCTTCTGCAGGTATCGCAGTGTTAACAATCCTCTTATTGGCTTCCATGATTATAATACAGATCCTATACCATGTACATGTACTGGTCTGACTACCGAAGCTTCTGCAGGCATCGCAGTGTTAACAATCCTCTTATTGGCTTCCATCGTTCTCAACATCATTCAATTCATCATATGGAGGAAACAAGAAACGAAATCAGGTCGTAAAAGTAATATATCAAAATATTTTATGAAAAAGAAGTGCACTACGTTGCATCATGTTGAATAAATATACTATGATTTCCTTCTTGTTTAGAAAACGAAAAATCATCGACGGATCCAGAATTTGTAAATAGAGATGAAGCAGAACGTAATTTCCTTAGATATAATTTCTTTTACACAATGCAGGCTTAATGTGTGATGCTCAAAAAGTAGTAAGGGTTTGTGCCCCGTGCGCCCACTCCTGATTCCACCATCGTAATACTGATTTTTTTTTTCTAAAATAATTACATATCTTACATATACCTGTAATCCTACTTCAAATTACAACACGATTATTTCATTGGTTGGCTCAATATGGATCGTTTATCTTGCCTCATAATATTGTAAAATTTTGTTTTCGAATGAGTTTTCAGTTCGGTATCGGAAACGTCCTTGTAACTATTAGTTTACCCGCAAACACGGGGTTCGTTTTCTAAAAAAAAAAATAAAACAATAAATTAAAAAAAAAAAAAAAAAAAAAACTGTAACATAAAACCGCTGCAAAACTATTTTATATGGCAAATCATTACAAAGCTGACAAACAGAAGTACTAATGTACCTTTTAAACTTTTTTAAATGCATAACAACGTATTCATAGAAAAATAATAATCCCATTCATTTCCCACTTTCATTTGTTATGACGACTTTGGGAACTCATCCGAATAATAATTTATTGACGTACTAACGCTTGGTTGCCAAAGTCAATGTATACAATCATGTAAAACTGTGTTGTTGTTGTTGTTGTTTTTTTTTAAATTTATGTTGTATAGATGGCAAGGAATCTCAGATGATAAACTCCAGGTATAAGTATGTTTTATTTAATTGTTTAATTGTGAACACCTTCACCTCGGTAACTATCGATTTTAAATGTATTTCGTATCGTAGCCTTGAATATCTACTTTGACTGTGAATAATTTTTGTGATCATGGTGATATAAGCCAACTCCCATCTAAATATGACATCAGTTTCAACGCTTTCCATTCGCTCAAAATTCATGCTCCGGGAAAAAGTAATATTAATCAATTTTGTCTCTTTATTGTACCGTTTTTTTTAAAACAATGATAATGTTGAAGTATAATTTTTTGAGTCTAAAAACTTATTAAAATCCATGACTAGTCATTTATGTTTTATCGACACATCCCTCCCCTAAATTATAATAAAATATCTCCTTCTTGGTATATTTTTTTTAAATCATAGGTTTTACAGGTTTTACCAAAAAAAAAGCTATTTAAAGCATCAAAATACATTGTATTTCATCTTTTCTTTAAGGGGTATGAGACTTTTTTAAGATAATTTGAATACATAGGGAAAAAAAATTGTACTGGTTTATTGGAATCTGTAAGACTCAATTCCATTCATGTTTCAGAAACGAATAAAACAAATTCTATTTCATGTGAAAAACACATCTTATTTATAGCGTACATATGAATGAGGGTCGTGAGACGAATGAAATCATGGCGTATGAGATGATTGCAAGTGGAGAAAGAGGTAGGTGCATGTATACACACTGTAAAAATTATCTCTATATTAACAGGTTTGGGGCTTGTAAAAATACAGTTATTGCTAGTTTTTACAATTTTATGGTATTTTTCTTGTAAAATATCAAAGTTTTTTTTTTTTTTTTTTTTTTTT
>CALNVZ010000703.1:136814-156155 GCA_940671915.1 Paracentrotus lividus
TTTTTTTTTTTTTTTTTTTTTTTACGTAGTCGATTGAATTTACAGTTATGCGGTGGTCACATAGTTCCAGTTTCACGCAACCACAATTTTCTTGTCAAAAAACAAGTTCTTTCTTAAACAAATGTTACTGTTAATAAACAAGGTTATCAACTAGCTTCTTTGTTCATAGACTGGAAGATGTCGTATAGTTCTGAAGTTATTGTAAGTGTTTTGTGTCAAAAAGACAATTTTCTCTGTTAAACAAGGAAGAAGAAAATTAATAATTTATTATGACTGTTAAAAACGGATTTCTTGTATAGGCCTTGTATAGGCCTACTGCAACGACTTTACTGTCAATTTACAATTTTTTTCTATATAGTTCATAATGTGGATCATGACTATTCCTTAACATTGCTCCTGAAAATATTATTATTGATTCCCTCTTTCATAGCATACACACCACTTAAACTCGGTCCATCAGGGGTATCCAAGTCTCCAATTATTGCTGCTGAAAACGTTACGTTTCTCACCCGACTTGGTTCGATCGGAAGGGGAGACTTCGGCGGTGTTTGGAAGGGAGAACTCCGCTTGAATCAGGATAAAGCATCCATCGCCATCAGACAGCTTTCAGGTAATGTTTATTAATATTAATAATTTTTACTCAAAAAACGAGATTAGTATACGCAGGGTTGATAAAAATGCAGAGTCGTGCTGTCCTACAAACTTTGGGGGAAAAAAATAATAATTCATGGGTATATCAAATTTGTTAATTACCCATGGAATAAGAATATTTTCATATATGAGAAGCCTTTTTCAATAATGTTAGAATTTTCATTACGGAGCTCTCAATTTCTGAAATAATTGGATCGCTGTAAGAATTAGATCCGATGGTATACCATTGTCCTTTTTTCATTATCGTACAGCCTCCTGTGAGGTTCTTTTCCCACCCCTTTTTCTCCCTCTCTCTTTCAAATAGCAAAAACAAATAAATAAAAGGTATGGTATACATAATTGATTTCACAAACTAGTTATCTATATTCAAGTGTGATACATTTTACAAAATGAGACATAAAATAAAACTCATAACTTAAAATCAGTTGAATGACTTAAATTCCTTTTTTCCGTAACAGTACGTTAAAATCCAGCAACGTAATAAATTAGATCTTTGACATTTTACAGTTTTGCTTGCTCTACGTTATGCCAATTATTTCCTTCAGTTTTCATGTGAACATAACAGTTATTGCTAAAGTAAATTATTTGGGCAGCCACTTTGCCCGAAACCGAAAGCGGACTTCAACACTTATCTTCCTCCACAGATCAACTGACTAAATCAACTAGTGTGCTTCAGTCTATCAAAGTACTTTGTGATCTTCCCAGGCCCGTATCTAGGGGGTTCGGGGGTTTGAACGACCCCCGCCCCCCTATCCCCCGTCGCTGGGCGAGTAGGGTCGCTTTTGACAAAAAAAAAAGAAGAAGAAGAAGAAGAAGAAGAAGGGACAAAGGTGAAACCCCCACTTTTATGCAAGAAATACTTGAATGTACAAAATGTTCATGACCTAAACTATGAATGAATAAAAGCTTATGTGAAACAATTTATGCTCGGGCTCACATACATTTACCATCATTTTAAGATACCGCGGAGCGTTTTTGAAAGCGCGGGGAGGGGGCTATAAGTAGATCAATTTATGGACTGCACACGTGCAAGGAGAAGTAATGTATACAGTGCGTCCCAAAAAGAACTATAATACTTTTGACAAGGCTACCAAATTAAAAACATATATTTCTTGGGGAAAGGGTTTAGATGTATATAAAGCTCATATCTTCAACTATCATTTTGACAAAAACAAATCTGAAAATAACGCATTCTTCAGTGAACAATGTCCACTTTTATGAAGGACACAAAAAATAGCCTGCGCAGGAAATCGCTATTCAGTTTCCACCTGGATATGGCATGCCAAGAAGGATTCAAAGAAATAATGGAATGAATCGGCTAACAGAGTAAAATATATATCAAAAGACAGAAATAAACGATCAATATTCTGCAAAATGTTTTTTTTTTTACCGTTTTGTTTTCATATCATTGATTTTTGCCCTGAAATCAATTATTTTGTCTTTGTTAGTCGATTTATTCCACTATTACTTGAATCCTTATTGGCGTGCCATACTCAGGGGATAAATGAATAGCGAATTCCTGCCCAGGTTGTTTTTTGTGTCCTTCATAAAATTGGGCATTTCTCACTAAAGAATGCGTTATTTTTGGAGTTTTTTGTGTCATAATGATAGTTAAGGATATGAGCTTTATATACATCTAAACTTTCCCCCCAATAATCATATATTTTTAATTTGGTAGCCTTGTCAAAAGTTTTATAGTTCTTTTGGGGACACACTGTATAATCATTTTCGTGTTTTTGTACAGCCCTGGTTTTTAGGAGAGATTCCAATACAACATGAAATTATAAGTCATTTTACAAGAGATTTTTTCTCGGCTTCATGCTCGCATTTCATTTTTATTAAATGGAGGTGAGCGTCAAAGTTATAGGAATCTTATCATTTATATGCAAAATGTCCTGCTCAAGCTTCACGCTCGCCATGTCTACTCCCGTTCGAAAGGCCAAAATATGGGTCAAAAAGAAATGTGCTTTAAATGTACAACCTTCACATAATAACGGGTAAATTTTCTGCTCGCTTTGGGGGTATGGTCATCAGTTTGTGAAGGAATAAAAGAAAAATAGATATGAGGCAAAATATGCCTACAAATGCAAGGCAAAATTTTCCGCTCGCTCTTGGAACTGGCAAGGTTCTTTTTCTAAGAAATGGAGGTGATCACCAGCTATTGCGAAAGAATTAAAAGAAAACAAAGAAATATAATAGACAAAATTTGCATGAAACATACCGCATTCAGGTCATTAGGCAGCAAAATTTCCAGCTCGCGCTTGGCGCTCGCGAATTTACTCCTTGAAAAAATTCACTTGTCAAAATTCGAATCCCCTACAAAAATCTCAGTTACAGGCTTGTAAGTAAAAGCAATATGTGTCTAAAAATACACTTCCTTCGGGTGATTATGAGCCAAGTTTTCTTCCCGCGCTTTGCGCTCGTAACTTTTTATAGAAAGGCCCATAAATCTATTAAAAGAAAAAAAAAACATTAGGTAGAATGTAGGCCTACTGCCTTAGCTTGCCTTTAGGAAGTTATAAGGAAATTTTTCGGCTCGCGCTTCGAGCTCGAAAGGGTTCACTCCTTCAGAAAAGGTCCATTTTTCAAATTTCGACCCCGCCGTAAAAATCCTAGTTATGGGCCTTGTCTGCATGTCACCGAATATTGTCAAGTATTATCGGATACTGTCACAACGAGGTTATTCAATTTTATGTTTTAAAAGTTCATGGTACATTCTGTTAGATTTCATGATATATAGAGAAATCAGTTGATATATATATATATCTTCCTCCAGATCAAGTGACTAAATCAACCAGCGTGCTTCAACTCTATCAAAGTACTTTGGTGATCTACAAGTCAACCGAAACTTGTCAAGTGCGTGGGATACTGTAACAACAAGGTTATTCTATTTTGATGCATTCTCTTAATTCCATGATGTATAAAAAAGCACTTGAAATCTTGGAAATAATAATTTGTCAGGGAGACTAAAAGTTTTCGGAACTATATTGACTTTAGTTATGCTAAAATTTATAATAAGCTTTACAGTGCATAAATTTCTCTTTTCTTCATTTATGAAACATGTGTAAATGAAAGTAGTGTATACAGTATTAACAATGATATAATTTAATGTAAGTTATTTATTTTGATTTAGATACATGTAGGCCTATGTTTTATGATGTACGAATGAATAATTGTAGGAATGTATATCGGTATATATATATATATAGCAAAAAGGAGTGTATTTATAACAACTAAAAGTATTCAGGTATCAAATTTTCAACATGTAAAGATTTCAAGTTGCATTTTGAATTTATCCTCATTCAGCAAAAAACAATAGTCATATGAAGACTATTTCCCAATTATATCGTTCATACGTAGTAATTCCTTTGAATATTCATATTTATGCTGATTTCTTACTACTACAGGTAGCATCCTATATGAGTTCATCTCTGGGGGTACACTACTAACCCATCTACAGACAACAGGTGTACAATCACAACCAACATACAACAACCTTAAACCAAATAGAGTCCGTGTGGATCAAGAGAGTCTTCTAAACTTCGCTTGGCAGATAGCAAAAGGAATGCAGTTTCTAACATCTAAGAAGGTATGTATCTTGCATTTTGATTATTAAAGAGAGAGATATAATGGGAGGTCATGGGTTCAAGCCCCGGCCGCGTCATACCAAAAGACGTTAAAAAGTGGTAGTTGCTGCTTCCCTGTTTGGCGTTAACAAGAGGGGGGTAAGAAACGTCTCTGGCGCTGCTCAGCGCTGCCGGGCCTACGAGAAAAGGGGCAAAATAAATATCTTTTCGGACAATTAAAATTTGGAGCAATTTGAGCATGTAACTGGTTGAGAACAGGAGCTTCTGCGGTAATCGCAGTGTTAACAAATCCTCTTATTGGCTTCCATGATTATAATACGATCCTATACCATGTACATGTACTGGTCTGATACCGAAGCTTCTGAGGCATCGCATGTTACAATCCTCATTTTGGCTTCCATCGTTCCAACATGCATTCAATTCATATATGGAGGAAACAAGAAACGAAAATCAGGTGTAAAAGTAATATACAAATATTTTATAAAAAGAAGTGCACTGATTATGCATCATGTTCGAACTAATATATCTATGATTTTCCTTCTTGTTTAGAAAACGAAAAATCATCGAACGGATCAGAATTTGTAATAGAGATGAAAGCAGAACGTAATTTCCTAGATATAATTCTTTTACACAATGAGGCTTAATGTGTGATGCTCAAAAAAGTAGTAAAAGGGTTTGTGCCCCGTGCGCCTACTCCTGATTCACACCAGCGATACTGATTTTTTTTTCTAAAAATATTTACATATCTTACATTACTGTAATCCTAACTCTCAAATTACAACACGAATTATTTTCATTGGTTGGCATCCGAATATGGATCGTTTATCTTGCCTCAGTAATATTGTAAATTTTGTTTTCGAGAATGAGTTTTGCAGTTCCGGTATGAAACGTCCCTTGTAAAACTATTAGTTTACCCGCAAACACGGGGTTGTTTTCTAAAAAAAAAAATAAAACAATAATTAAAAAAAAAAAAAAAAAAAACTGTAACATAAACCGCGCAAAACTATTTTATATGGAATCATTAACAAGCTACAAACAGAAGTAACTAATGTTACTTTTAAACTTTTTAAATGCATAACAACGTATTCATAGAAAATAATAATCGCCATCATTTCCCTTTCATTTGTTATGAGACTTTGGGAACTCATCCGGAATAATAATTTATTGAGTACTCAAACGCTTGGTTGCCAAGTCATGGTATAAAATCAGTGTAAAACTGTGTTGTTGTTGTTGTTGTTTTTTTTTAAATTTATGCTTGTATAGATGGGCAGGAATCTCAGATGATAAACTCCAGGTATAAGTATGTTTTATTTAATTGTTTAATTGTGAACACCTTACCTCGGTAACTATGATTTTAATGTATTTCGTATCCGTAGCCTGAATATCTACTTTGACTGTGAATAATTTTGTGATCATGGTGATATAGCCAACTCCAACTAAATATGAACATCAGTTTTCAACGCTTTCCATTCGCGCTCAAATTCATGCTTGAAGTAATATTAATCAAATATGTACTCTATTTAGTTTTTTTAAACAATGAATAAGTTGAAGTATATTTTTGAGTCTAAAAAAACTTTATTAAAATCCATGACTAGCATTTATGTTTTAATCGACACATCCCTCCCCTAAATTATAAAAATATCTCCTTTCTTGGTATCATTTTTTTTAATTCATAGGTTTTACAAGGTTTACAGAAAAAAGGCCTATTTACCAGCATCAAAAATACATTGGTTTCATCTTTTCTTTAAGGGGTATGAGATTTTTTAAGATAATTTGAATACATAGGAGAAAAAAATTGTAACTGGTTTATTGGAATTGTAAGACTCAATTGCCATTCATGTTTGCAGAAACGAATAAAACAAATTCTATTCATGGAAAAAGCACATCTTATTTATAGGCGTACATATGATGAGGGCTGTGAAACGAAAATGAAATATGGCGGTAATGAGATGATTGCAAGTGAGAAAGAGTAGGTGCATGTAACCACACTGTAAAAATTATCTCTATATTAACAGGTTTGGGGCTTTGTAAAATATACAGTTATTGCTAGTTTCTTACAATTTTTATGGTATTTTTTCTTGTAAAATATCAAAGTTTTTTTTTTTTTTTTTTTTTTTTTTTACGTAGTCGATTGAATTTACCATGTTATGCGGTGGTCAGATATGTTCCAGTTTCACGCAACCAAATTTTCTTGTCAAAAACAAGTTCTTTCTTAAACAAATGTTACTGTTATTAACAAGGTTATTTCAACTAGCTCTTTCGTTCATAGAACTGGAAGATGTCGTATAGTTCTGAAGTTAGTTGTAAGTGTTTTGTGTCAAAAAGACAATTTCTCCTTTAAAACAAGAGAAGAAATTAATAATATTATTATGACTGTTAAAAACGGATTTCTTTGTATAGGCCTTGTATAGCCTACTGCACGACTTTATCTGTCAATTTACAAATTTTTTCTATATAGTTCATAAATGTGATCATGACTATTCTTAAACATTGCTCCTGAAAATATTATTATTGATATCCCTCTTTCATAGCATACACACCAACTTAAACTCGTCCATCAGGGGTACACAGTCTCATTATTGCTCTGAAAACGTTACGTTCTCACCGTTTGGTTCGATCGGAAGGGAGACTCGGCGGTGTTGAAGGGCAGAACTCCGCTTGAAATCAGGATAAAGCTCCATCGCAATCAGACAGCTTTCAGGTTAATGTTTATTAATATTAATAATTTTTACTCAAAAAACGGATTAGTATACGCAGGGTTGATAAAAATGCAGAGTCGTGCTGTCCATACAAACTTTGGGGGAAAAAACAATAATAATTCTGGGTTATCAATTCTGTAATACCCATGGAATAAGTAATTTTCATATATGAGAAGGCCTTTTTCAATAATGTTAGATTTTCATTACGGAGTTCTCAATTTCGAAAATTGGAATTCTCGCCTTGGTAAGAATTAGACCGATGGTATACATTGTCCTTTTTCATTATCGTACAGCCTCGCTTGAGGTTCTTTTCCCACCGGCCTTTTTCTCCCTCTCTCTTTCAAATAGCAAAAACAATAAATAAAAGGTATGGTATAACATAATTGATTTCACAACTAGTTATCTATATTCAGTGTGATACATTTTAGCAACAATGAGACATAAAATAAACTCATAAGCTTAAAAATCAGTTGAATGACTTAAATTTCCTTTTTTCCGTAACAGTACGTTAAAATCAGCAACGTATAAATTAGATCTTTGACATTTTACAGTTTTGCTTGCTCTATCGTTTGCCAATTATTTCCCTAGTTTTCATGTGCAAATAACAGTTATTGCTAAAGTAAAATTATTTGGGCAGCCACTTTGCCCGAACCGAAAGCGGCTTCACGACGACTTATCTTCCTCCACAGATCAACTGCTAATCAACTAGTGTGCTTCAGTCTATCAAAGTACTTTGTGATCTTCCAGGCCCGTATCTAGGGGGTTCGGGGGTTTGAACGACCCCCCCCCCCCCCCCCGTCCGCTGGCGAGTAGGGTCCGCTTGACAAAAAAAAAAAAGAAGAAGAAAAAGAATGAGACAGAAAGAAGGGACAAAGGTGAAAACCCCACTTTTAATGCAAGAAATACTTGAATGTACAAAATGTTCATCCGACCTAAACTATGAATGAAAAGCTATGTGAAAAATTTAAGCTCGGGCTCAATACTTTACCACATTTTAAATAACCGCGGAGCGTTTTGAAAGCGCGGGGGGGGGGCTATAAGTAGATCAATTTTACTGGACTGCACACGTGCAAGGAGAAGTAATGTATAAGCAGTGGGCGCCAAAAGAACTATAATACTCTTTGACAAGGCTACCAAATTAAAAAACATATATTTCTTGGGGAAAGGTTTAGATGTATACTAAGCTCATATCTATTCACTATCATTTGACAAAACACAAGTCTGAAAAATAACGCATTCTTCAGTGAACAATGTCCACTTTTATGAAGGACACTACAAAAATAGCCTGCGCAGGAAATCGCTATTTCATTTTCCACTGGTATGCATGCCAAAGAAGGATTACAGAAATAATGGAATGAAATCGCTAACAGAGTAAAATATATACAAAGACAGAAATAAACGATCAATATTCTGCAACATGTTTTTTTTTACCGTTTTGTTTTCATATCATTTGATTTTTGCCCTGAAAATCAATTATTTTGTTGTTAGTCGATTTATCTCACTATTACTTGAATCCTTATTGGGTGCCATACCAGGGATGAAATGAATAGCGATTCCTGCCAGGTTGTTTTTTGTGTCCTTCATAAAATGGGACATTTCTGCACTAAACAGATGCGTTTATTTTTGGAGTTTTTTTGTCATAATGATAGTTAAGGATATGAGCTTTATATACATTAACTCCCCATAATCATATATTTTTAATTGGTAGCCTGTCAAAAGTTTTATAGTTTCTTTTGGGGTACCACTGTATAATCATTTTCGGTGTTTTTGTAGCTGGTTTTAGAGAGATTCCAATCAAACATGAATTATAAGTCATTTTACAAGAGATTTTTCTCGGCTTCATGCTCGCATTTTCATTTTATTAAATGGAGGTGAGCGTGCAAAGTTAATAGAATCTTATATTTTAATGCAAAATGTCTGCTCAAGCTCACGCTCGGCATGTCTACTCCCTTCGAAAGGCCAAATATGGGTCAAAAAAGCAAATGTGCTTTAAATGTACAAACTTCAACATTATATAACGGAATTTTCTGGCTCGCTTTGGGGGTTATGGTCATCAGTATGTGAAGGATAAAAGAAAAATATATGAGGCAAAATATGCCTACAAATGCAAGGCAAAATTTTCCGCTCGCCTTGGACTGCAAGTGTTCTTTTTCTAGCAAAATGGAGGTGATACCCAGCTATTGCGAAAGAATTAAAAAGAAAACAAATATAGACAAAATTGCATGAAACATACCGCATTCAGGTCATTAGGCAGCAAATTTCAGCTCAAGGGCGCTTGCGTCGCGAATTTACTCCTTGAAAAAAATTCACTGTCAAAATTCCGAATCCCTAACAAAAATCTCAGTTACAGGCTTGTAAGTAAAGCAATATGTGTCTAAAAATATACATTCCTTCGGGTTGTTATGATGCCAAAGTTTTTCTTCCCGCGCTTTGGCGCTCGTAACTTTTCTATAGAAAGGCCCATAAATCTATAAAAGAAAAAAAAAACATTAGTAGAATGTAAGGCCTACTGCCTTAGCTTGCCTTTAGGAAGTTATAAGGAAATTTTCGGCTGCGCTTACGAGCTCGAAAGGGTTCACTCCTTCAGAAAAGTCCATTTTTCAATTTCGACCCCGCCGTAAAATCCTAGTTATGGGCCTGTCTGCATGTCACTGAAATTGTCAAGTTTTAAATCGGATCTGTCACAACGAGGTTATTCAATTTTAATGTTTTAAAAGTTCATGGTACATTCTGTTAGAATTTCAATGATAATATAGAGATAAACAGTTGTATATATATATATCTTCCTCCAGATCAAGTGACTAAATCAACCAGCGTGCTTCAAATCTATCAAAGTACTTTGGTGATCTACCAAGTCAACCGAAATGCAAGTGCGTGGGATACTGTCAACAACAAGGTTATTCTATTTTGATGCATTCTCTTATTCCATGTGTATAAAAAAGCACGAAATCTTGGAAATAATAATTGTCAGGAACAAGTTTCGGCAACTATATTGACTTTAGTTAATGCTACAAATTATAATAAGCTTTACATGCCATAATTTTCTTTTCTATTTATGAAACTGTTAAATGAAAGTAGTTGTATACAGTACAAATTAACAATGGATATAATTTAATGCTAAGTTATTTTATTAGATCAATGGTAAGGCGTCTTTGAGTTTATATGTTTATGATGATATAGATACTGATATATTAGTTTAGGATATGTATATTCGGTATAGATATATTACAGCTATATAGCAAAAAGGAGTGTATTTATAACAACTAAAGTATTCAGGTTCAAATTTTACTGTTTCAAGTTGCTTTGAATTTATTCCTCATTCAGCAAAAACCATATGTCATATGAAACTATTTCCAATTATATTCTTCATACGTAGTAATTCCTTTGAATATTCATATTTATGCTGATTCTTATAACAGGTAGCATCCCTATATGGAGTTCATCTCTTTGGGGTACACTACTAACCCATCTACAGAGCAACAGGTGTAAATACAACAACATACACAACCTTAAACATAAGTCCGTGTGGATCAAGAGTCTTACTAAATTCGCTTTGGCAGATAGCAAAAGGATCAAGTTTCTAACATCTAAGAGGTATGTATCTTGCATTTGATTATTTATACTTAGAGCTATTTTTCAAAGACATGAAATGAAAAAAAAGCAACATAGCGTTATTAAGATATGCTCATTATTCGCATTTTAAGTATAATATAAGATCCATGATTTGATGTAAGGGAGGGGGGGGCGGGGGCGGGGTGCAAATTTTCATTTCAGATTATTTGGATATCCGTTCACGTACGCACTGTGTGGGTATAAGCGGGGGTGGGGGGGGCGGAAGAGGGTGTAGGTGTTAATCTTTTTCGGTCTTCGGCTTAAGCTTCGATTGGTCGATCGGGTCAAACAATTTTTTTTTTATTTTTTTTTGGGCTGGGGAGGGGGGGGGGGGCGGGTCGCCGGACAATGAGGGTAAACATTTACTAGAATAATGCATAATATATTCAATATACATAATAAAGCTTAAAATCAATGAACTGTGACAATAGGGTTAGGGAGGTTAAAGAAAGCAATGTGACATTTGCAAAAGAGAGATATGATTAGAATTCCGAAATAAATTTGGCATGATTAACTTAAAAGGGGCAGAGAAGTAATCAGAATATGAAAGGAAATGAAAGGAATATGATAAGAAGAGGGGAAAACGTAAGAGCGGGGTAAAGAGAAGCCATATCAAGAGAGAGAGAGAGAGAGAGAGAGAGAGAGCAGAGATGAAGATAGAATGGGGTTCGAAGCAATAGTTATGATGTGGAGAAAGGCGAACCAATTTATGATTTCATTTCTTTTGAGCGCAGGATAATCCACAGGTACTCTTTTAGTGCTCAAACGTGTACTAGATGAGAAGAAAGCAAAAGCAAGCTAGACTGATTATGGGATAGCCTCTCATTATTTTAACACAGAGGTTGTAAGTAAATGATCAGTTGTCTTCTTTCTCTTTCATTTCTTCAATAAGCGCATAGAGGGCCTCGGCAGGGATATCTATGTTATAAAAGAACCGTATATTATTATGATTATCATTTGAACCATTTGACTTAAATTATAGTTTCAATAACTGCATAAAAATGGACCAGTTACTGACACCGAATCTACAACCATTATCTCTTTACTTATGTAGATGTGTTATAATACAGTTGATTTCAAATTTCAATTCAATTTCAATTCAATTTTTTTTTCATTTCCACAAAGAATACAATCATACAAGTATCATTTGGAATAAACATTTGACATAAACAAACATGCAATACAAAGTATAATAAAATAGATTAAATATCAAAAATTGAAATAATATCGTTGAAGGAGAGGTCCATGAGAAGCAAGCTGTTAATTGTGGACACCTCAAAATAGTATTCAATAGTAGTAAAGTTACATGACTCAAATAAAGATATTAGCCAACAGAGAAGTGGGGAGAGAGGAGGGACATAATACATGATTATTATATTTAACAAATGTATGAAAAAGGAGAGGTGAGAAGAGAGAAAAGACGATGAAGAGGAGATATCTGCGTTGTAGACGAAAAATATATCAGATAACGAATATATCGTAGGTAGCAGCATTAACAAGGAAATGGAAACAAATGAGAGGATATGCACTGTTTGACAAGTGGTGACGATGTCTTTGGATAACAAAGACAATAAGGAAATGGGGTCATGGTACAATATAACCCAATGTGCTAGGTCTGTACGGGGCACAGTAAAAATTTCTTAGATTCCTTTTAAAGACTGAAAGTGAAGGGGAATTTCTTAGATCGAGAGGTAAAGTATATCCAAAATTAGAGCCTTCAAAATAAATTATTTTTTGCGGAAAACGTCTCAACAAACGGTAAATGAAATTCGTCGGTTGTTGGTGGGATAGTTGAATTGGCGCGATTTTTTAAAAACATATCATTAAATACCATGGAAGAGTACAAGAATTAAATTTATACATAAAATTCACCAAGCATGAAATAAGTGCAGATCTTTATTTTTAGGAATATTATGTGTCAAGAAAGTGGATCGTATGGGCAAGAAAGAGCATACATATTATACGGATTACTTATCTATTTTGTATACAAAAACTCTTTCCACAACAGTTCGATGGTGTTTACTTCAAAGCAAAAGTCCGTATTCAAGTATGGTAAATAAGGGATTAAAATAAAGCATAAATAAAGATTGTTGTGGAAGGTGTGATTTAAGTCTATAAATGATACCAACGTTGCGAGAGATAGTTTTACAAAATATTATGGATATGCAGTCTCCAGGAAGTTTATTATCACAACAAAACACTAGAATTTGTAATGAGAAACTTTCTCAAGAGGGGTGTTGTCACAAAACAATGTCAGTTGGTAAAGAAGTTAAGGAAGTACTAAACAACATGATTTTCTTAGAAGAATTCAATGATAATTTTAATTCTTTATCAATTTAATATTTTCCGCAACTCAGTGTTAATTACATGCAACTATCTGGATCAACTATTGATAAAATAAATTAGTATCATCTGCAAATAAAATTGAATGAGAGAGAAATGGACGATTTAATGAAATCATTTTTATATACAGAAAATAAACAATAGCGGCCCTAACAAGCTCCCTTGCGGGACAGCAGTAAATCTTTAAATCAGATGTTTGGTTATTTAATAGAAACAAATTGTCTTCTTGTTCGAAGGTAGCTCCTGAACCACTCCAAGGCCTTTCCACGAAACACCAATATTGGGCGAGTTTATAAAAGTAAAATTCATGGTTTAATCGTATCAAAGGCCTTGGAGAAGTCCGGAATATAACCGACTGTGTGAGAAGACCGAGTCAATTGAATGGGAATTTTTCAACAAAAGACATTAAAGCATGAAAAGTACTGTGTTTTTTCCCTAAACAATTGAAAGTTAGACAAAATTTATATTTTTCAGGAAAGCCAGCGTTCGAGTAACACTATCTTTCCAAGTTTTCGAAAGAAGGATGAATGATTGGGCCGTAGTTACCTAAAGTTATTTACATTTTGAACAAGGGAATTATTTTTGCCAATTTCATGAGAAACAGGAAATTACCATGTGACAATGACAAATTAAAGATATGGACAATGGGTCTCCAAATAAAAGGAATAATGGATTTCAAATAACATTACTTATTCCATCGAAGCGGAACTTTTTTTATTTTGCAGGGTGGAGACAATTTAGTGAATTTCTTTGTCTATTTGTCGGAAAAAGAAAAATAAATTAGGATTAGCGGGGCCTAAAAAGTCAGTATAATTTTTTGTTACTGGGGAATTCATTTTGAGCAAGATTAAGTTGCCAATTGAAGAAAAGTAAATATTTGGAGTATATAATGTTCGCTAATGTTCTTTCGGAGTCTTCGACAATTCATTGTTTGCTTGATTTTGCTTATGTCGTTTTATTGAATTGATCAAATTCATCGCTTAGTTTTATAACTTTCGATGTATTTTGCAATATCGTTTTTGACATTTCCAAAAGATTCAAAAAAATTTTCTCTTTCAGGCGAATGAATTTTAAGTCAATGTGTTTTTATAAGATGTATACTTTACTTCGATTTTTCAAGTACTTTATCGATATTTATAAAGAGATTATTCTTCCGATTAAATTGAGCGCAGAATAGTTTTGGAGAATCCATGGGAGTTTAGGTTTTTCTTGTAACTTGTTTGGAATTTTTTGTTTGGCATGATTAATGTCCAACTGATCTTTTTAATATGTGGACAAGAAGTATCATATGAACTAATTAATATCTTGATTAGAGTAAACAGACGGACACAATCATAATTTTCAAGATTTAATTCCAAGCGGTGCCAAATTTCAATACATTAATTATACGTCGATAACTTAGAACATTATTGGAGTGTGAATAGACTGACCTAATTGGTAATGCATTGCAATAGGATAGTGATCAAGTTATATCGAAGAATTATAATATGAATCTTGGATGTGGAATTACATTGGAAAAATATTGTCAATTAAAGTAGCAGATACATTTGTAACACGTGTTGCTTTAGAGACGAGGGTAATGAAGAGGCAGATAAAATATATTCAAGAAATTCTGAGAAACGATGTGGTTCATGGTTCAGTAAGTAATAATTATATCTCCCATCAAGAAAAATCTTTATTGTCAAATATTGAAATTCCTGTAATAAATTTGTTCAGATATTGCAAAAATTCTAGAGTATTTGGCTAGACATCTAATAATAATACGACAATGAATATTCTATTACCAGTGAATCGTAATTTCAATAAAAAAGGGATTCAACAATATTATTAAAATTTGAGATATCACCAAATATTGTTGGTTGAGTGACTTTCGATTAACGCTGCAACTCCCCCACCAACTCTGTTTTGCCTATTTTTTATAGATGATTTTATAATCATTTATATAAAATGGATTGATTGAATCGGAATTAAGCCAAGTTTCTTGAGGCTAATCAGGGAAAATGGTTTGGAACATTGGTTGTCTATCAGCGAAGAAGTCTAAAATGCTTACAGACTTCTGTATTTAAAATGAAGGGGGTAGTGAAAAGTATTATTTACAAATTTTTCGAAACATTAAGAAAGAATTGATTAATGGTTATATAGTTATATTTCCACGTTGGAGCAGGGTCATCCAAATCGAAGTCGAACTCTTAAATTATCAGGAAACGAAACGTTAATGTTATCAAATGATACGATTTTCATAAGAAATGTAGGATGAGACCATGCGTAGATTGAGTAGGTTCATGTAAGTCAAGAAATCGTCAATCACGCAAGCATTTGAAAAGGAAGCGACTGGGCTATTATTATATATTAGACATCATCATAAGTTTAGGATATTTCTCAACGTTATCATGGAATATGTAGGATACGGATGACACGTCCACATGTAGCAGAAAGAAATGCGAAGTATGGAGAAAAGCATGCATGATGATGTATAATGAAAAAGAAACGAAGGATGAAAAGGAGAAAAGCGGTAAAATACGTAGGGTAACTCTGGGCATAAAGAATTGACGGCGAGTAATTCCCGTAGACGATTACAAGACATGCATGGTAGAGCTCCAATATGTACATAATACAGTGAGGAATCGCACTCCAAAAAAAGGGGCAGATTCACTCAAATAGAACACTCATGGAAGTGCACTGAACGTAAAAACAATTACACACTATCCTACATTTGGGGTAATTTGTAAAATGAGGACATGGGGATTTCAAATAACGATTTATGTTGAATAGTTTTTTTTTAATATGTCACCTGCTGGGTTAAAGAATTTTTTAAAACATGCAAAACAAGAAATTCAAGCATCCAGGGATCCAGGTGAAAATATCCGCTGTACAACTGAATTGAAAATATTATTAATTCATGAATATCTGCATATCAAGGAAAAAATATTGAAAAAAGCGGTTGAAAGGCAACGAGTTGTAATGAAATGTGCATTTGACCCAGCCAGAAATAATTGAACGGTTTAAGCATCTTGGTACGATGCGCTTGAAAGAGGCAACAGAATCAGTGAGTCATTAAGTTTTGAAAAGTATAAAAAGACTCATTCTGGTGATTCTAGATTTAAAGGAAAAAATGAATAGGACCTAAATAATTAATTTACTTTATTTTGGGGAGCAATTTAAAACAATGTATAACTAAACATAACGATTGTCAATACATTCGTAATCATTTTTCCAGTATTGTATAGCGTTGAACATGAATATTTTAACTGTAATTACCACACGTTAATAGGGTCTATACAAATATCCATAAGGATACAGTAAACGAATTTCATAGCCATAACAAGTACTTAGCATTCATGCAATAAACACAAAGTCATACCTGCGAATTACTCGTCATAGCATGCTTTATAAATCAATCTACTAACAAAAGCATCAAAATATGTATATAGATGGTATTTTTACCGGAAAAGATAAGTAAACATTGATGGATAATTAATTGATGTTAGAGAAGGTAAAATGATACGTCAGAGCAGATTGATAGAAGGAAAAAAATGGAACTGTAGTGAATAGTTAAAATTTCTATACCCTGGAATGGTTTATAAAAGAAACAGAGCCCAAGTATTTCCATTTTAATAAACCTAATTACTTATGGAGCAGTTTAATACAATGTTCCTTAACATAACGATAGTAGAATTCCTAACAACGTTTTCAGTAATTGAATAGCATTTGACACATGAATATTTTTTAACCTGTAATTATGACAACGTTAATGGGTTCCTTTTACCAAATTATCCATAAAAGGATACAGGGTAGATAAACTCAACACCTTGACAAGTACTTGGCATTGATGGCAATATGATACAGTAAGTCATAACCCGCGATACGCGGCATAGCATGCCTTATAATCATCCAAAACAAAGCATCATAGATGGTATTTCCCCTGGAATCAAATATATCAAAGTAGACATTCATGGATAATTGAATGTTAGAGAAGTAACATGTATACATCAGTGCAGATTGATAGAAAATGGAACTGTCTGAGTATTGAAATTCTACAACAAATGATTATTTTCTTGGCCAATTAAGCGGTAAAAAGCTGTAACCAGCCCAGAAACAAAATCGACAATAATTTTTAAACTAATATCCAGTAACACAGAAAAGATTACTTGCGTATATTATAGCAAATCGATAGTGTGAAGCATTATTGTATTTTCTTTTCTTTTCCTTTACGTTTTTATTTTTCTTTGTTTTTGTGATATAGCAATTACTCAAGTAAAAGAATGAATTGCAAAGGCTAATCCTTTCAAACAAGATTACAAATCACATAGGGAATAAGTTTTCCAATCCTGCATTATATTAATGCTTAGTATTTAGTCCAAATTACCATGTAAAGCACTTTATACCTGAGACATATTTTATTCGGTATCAGTGACGGAGAGCCAACAGCGTCTGCATATCCATGATATGAAAAAATGTCCTGGAATAGAGTTTTATAACGGGTGCAATGAAAATACACGTAATGCTTCAGAGTTTTTATGATAACTATGTCAAACCACTTCGGAAAAATATTCAATTTCAAGGCATGTAATTTTTTAAAGGTATAAAGTGAAGTAACCAAAACATGAGATCAGGGATACATGAATGCACAATCAATTTATGTCTGGAACCACATAAACTTGTTGCTACAGCAAAAATTGACGTAATCGTCAGAATGCACTTATAAGGGGAACATCATCAAGAAGATGACTGAATCTATTGTTTAGAACAGAGAAAGTATTACCGATTTTACTAAGCCTTACAAGTTAGACTTGGTATCTGTAGGTTGGACTTTAACATAAATTTTATTTTAGGGCTTTCTGAGATTATAGACTTAACAATAGAATATCAATTAAACACATCATATGTCATTTCTTTTACTATATCTACTACTCAATTCTGTAACACTGATAGACAATTTGAAGATTATTTCTCTGTGTATGGCTATAATAATTAGTTAACTTTATAATTGTTTGCGATTTTCATTCCTTAAGATGGAAAGAATATAGCACTTGATCATAAATATATTTATATTAAAGGAGCATAAAATTTTTTCAAAGAGGTTGCATAACATCATAATTATCCAGAAACACATAATATGATGTAGAAGCTGGAATAAACACGAAATACTAGCTTGTTGAAGAACAAAAAAATGTCTCCTTTATATGAAACATATATCTGTCTGTACTCCATCTGAGATTTTGGCATTAATAAAACAAAGATAAGAAATCACTCTTCAGTATCAGACTATCAGTCACTAGATTGTGGATTATCCCCAGACTACTCACTCATTCACCATCCACAGGTTGAGACAAGAAGACCATTGCTCCTGGAGTGGCTCCATTCTTCGAAACTTTGCGTGTTTGGCAGCACTACCTTGGTTTATGATCTTCAATCTGTCGCAGGTGTCTTTCGTAGCGTGTATGCGATTGAAGCCAATCTCCTCTCTCTTTCTCAATTTCAGGCGGCAATCAGTGGATAGTAACCGACCTGAAGGGGCGTGGCGGAGGAACGGTTACTGCTTGTGCTGGCCTGGAGTGATCGGACTTCGATTGCGAGGTCGTCGTTCAACGGAGTGAGCAAGCGATCGATCACCATCGGCAAACCGGATATAATTGCTGGGGGCTTGAGGTGACTGACGCTGTACGAGCATGGGCAGCCTATGGGCGTTCAAAGCGGGATCGTGAGCCTCTCTGGTTCTCCATGAATTTATGAACAATCAGGCACATCATAGAATTTCTTCGTTTTTATCTGTGACAATACCCCAACAGTTTAATTCCTGTCGGAATTCATAGAATGATTTTCTTCATCAACTCAGCAATTTTTTCTCGTGATTTCGACGTAATTGTGGGCAGGTCATTTTTCACAATACCGTCGATCTTCAGAATTGAAGTCAATTCCTCTTCCAACACAGATACCTTTTTTTGAGTGTTTACTATGTAATGTTTAATGCTCTCAATTTGTGTCATAAAATTGTTAATCTTACCAATTTAGGCTTTTGAAAGCGCCTCTTGTTGGCCATAAAAGCTGCCAAATCGCTTTAGAACACGGGCTGATTCCTTGTTGCTTACCCATGTTGCTCACTAATATCTGAAGACATTGCGATAGATCTGAGTATGATTGGGGTTGGCAGTTGAGCGACACGTTGGCGGGTTGAGCGGTCACGTGATGAGTGGGCTCGGGTATCACGACTGCTAGTATTGTCGTCGGTGCTATGTCGGCGGTGGCCACTCGCTGAACTCTGGCTGGGTTATCGAGCGTGTTGGGTATGGGCGTAGCATCCCTGCGGTAAGATTGCTGGATTTTCGGGCCGTTAATTTTCCCTTTTTTCTGTGGTTTTTGCTGGAGGTTTTGCAGAAGATTTTTGATTATGGTAGTTTGGTTCTACAGGGTGTAGAGCGTTCCTCATAGGCATGACTCGGATTTTAAGT
>CALNVZ010000703.1:178858-190984 GCA_940671915.1 Paracentrotus lividus
ATTTTGATGTACCTTTTGGTCCACTTTTGCAGATTTCGAACCCTCCCATAAAAATCCTAGTTACGTGCCTGCATCATGAAATACCCTTAAAAAATGTTTTGTCCCTCATCTCAGGCCTCCTGGATTAAGATTAGCAGCATATTTCATAATATTAATATGCTAATTAGGTCATTATTCTAATTATGCTAATTAAAAAAATTGCTCAAGATTTCTAAGCTGGCAACCAAGCTAAATTTTCTTAAATACCCATCTAGAACACGAATCAACCAAAAAACCTTGTACTTGTAAACTTTTCCGGGTCTGCAAAATTTCTACTGGACTACTTGCAAGAAAGAGAATTTTTCTCTCGAGAGCGTTAGTCTCGTATATAGGCGTCTGAATTTTATCACTCAAACATTTTTTTTTCCGCCACCGATGGGACTTCCTACACGATTGGGTGAAAAAAAAAACTGTGCAGAAATTTTTGATGGATCTCAAGCACGTATCGGCACGTATCCAGGGTGGCCAGCCGGCACTACCCCTCTCCCCCCCCCCTTTACAAAAAATAAAAATAAAAAATAAAAATTAAATGAAAATGGTGATAAAAAAATAAAAAATAAAAAATAAAAATAAATGAAAATGGTGATCGGCCCGATTTATGCTCTATGATGGCCAAAAAATTAAAATAATATAATAACGCCTTCCTCCCTCCCAATCCCCCCCCCCGATAAAAAAAAAGGAAAAGAAAAAAAAAAAAAAAAAAAGAGAAAAGAAAAATGGGCGACCTGCCAGATTTACCAATTGAACTATGGCCAAAACTTGATGACCTTTACAATGGGAAAAAGGCAGAAAAAAATTTAAAACTACCCCGCCCCCCCCCCCCCCCCAAAAAAAAAGAGAAGAGAGAAAGAAGAAGAAGAAAAAGGTGGAAAATGGAGACAGCAGCTCTACTTATGATTTATGATGGGCAAAAAAAAATGAAACATTACCTCCCAAACACCCCCCCTCCCAATCAAAAAAAAAAATGAAAAAAAAAAAAGGGGGCAAAATGGGCGACCAGCCAAATTTACCATTGAACCTAACCCTTTGGCCAATACTTGATGACCTTTTTGATGGGCAAAGGGCCGATTTTTTTTTTCCCCATCATAAATCATTTCCGCTCCCCCCACAAAAAAAAAAAAAGTGAGAAAGAAAAAGTAAAGTCGAAAACGGACCAGCTCGATTTTCTTTAATTTATGATGGGCAAAAAAAGAAAAAGATCTTTTATCTACCCCCCCCCTTCAAAAGAAAAAAAAGAGAGAGAGAAAAAAAAAAAAGAAAAAAAAAAAAAAAGGAAGAAAAAAAAGGGGAATATGTGACAGGGGGAGAAAATGGGGTGTACCAGAAATGTAGAATTCAAATTTTGCACCCCCCCCCTTTTTGTGAAATACTCGATCCGCCACTGTATCTTTCGTAAAGATCAGTATTGGTTGGGACTACCTGAATAAATCCATTCGATAAAAAATCTCCTTTAGGCCTGGAAGAAAGCTATTCCCGTTATGAGGTCAATTGAGTTCCTCGGGTCAATCTTATTTACAATTTGTAAACAAAGATCGTCAATTACAAGATAGTCAATCACAAAATATTATCGTAGTATTCTAATGCTTTACTGAATGGGTTTTGTCCTCCTGTTATTCAAGCTCTATATGGTGTAAGCCCTCAACGTCGTTCAACATACAGTTAGCTGGTTCACACTCGAGTCCGATCTCATTCACTGAATTGGCTGATAGGAGGAGAGAAACGGACTGATATGTCTACATTTGAATCATCTATATCATCTGTAATCCAGTCCAAAATACACAATACATTTGAAATTTTATTGTAATTAGACTTTCTAAGTCAAAATTAAAAAAAAGGGAATCGGTGGCCGATGGGGAATGCGTCGATCCGTTCTAGTTAGGGTCGGTTTGCACGCATATGTGTTTTGTACCTTGTATTTGATACCTTGTGCTTGTACCTTGATATTCATTTCATGATAAAGGGTAACCCATATTCTATTCAATGATACTAAATTGATACCTGTGCTGTGATGGACTACTGAGCACTGTCTTGGTCTTTAAAGGGATGCAGTAACATTGAATGATATTCAAATCACAATTTCTTGATTTAGCTCATTTTGTCAACATAATTATAAACTTATAGGTCAGTCTGGTATCTCTTCAAAATTACAAATTAATTGCTTGCTTTACTTTCGAGATATCAATGATTTCATACTCAAATTTAGTAAACCATCTCGTGGTGGAAAACAAATTGCCATGTGCTTTTCATGACACCCCACTTCCTGTCGTGTTCCCCCCGACCCTAGCGGGCTGGAGGGTTTGCTGCAAAGGGGTTGAAAATTCACTCGCGTTTGGCTGTTACACTGTTTTGTGGTAGTAAATGACTTCCATTTGATCTGAAATTTTCAGTAGTTTGTTTTTACTATTAGAGCAATATAATTTTATTCATCTTGATCTAATTGCTCTTGTTTTTGAAAGTTACTGTATCCCTTTAAAAAACAAGCGTCAAAATTGAAATGTTCCAAGTTTGAGCAAATGCAACCCTTGCATTTTAATAAGCCAAATAATCCTTTGTCCCTTATGAATGGTCTCAGGAAGGCTTACCTCAAACCATGAATAAATGATCAGAAAGCCAGATTGCTTCAGGAAAAAAAATGGTACAATGTGTTTTTGGCCAAAGTTTTAAAAAACTCGAGTGCTCAGTCATCCAAGACACTACAGGTATAATTGTGGTATCACTGGATAGAATATGACTAAAAAAAATACTCTTTCTCTTGATATAAAAATTATTGACAGATAAGCTATGCAATTTTCCTGTGAGGATCTCAAAGTTGGGTATACTTTCATTTGGGACGCACTATATAGACCAGATAGAAATATGAAAACCAAAAGAATTCAAATAACCCAAGGTTCGTTTTAAATTTATTTTAAAAAATGTTGTTAACATGGAAAAAAGTAAACACATTTTTAAATTTCAGAGGCCTTGATATATTTAATTTATGCTAAATATTTGATTGGTTACGAGGGGGTGAAATGACCTCCGGAAGTACACCGGTCAAAATGTAACGTAAGTAACCGTAACGTACAACAGTGTGGTAACGTGATATGATTCTGTTTGATGTTGTAAGGAAAATTATGTCTATAGGTCACAGTATTTAGGCCTCCACTACAAACAATGAAAAATAATATGAAAGACTATTCATGTGGGAGCCAACAATAGAGCACGATGTACAATAAAGCTTAACGAGGGTATGAAATATTGATTATTAAATCAATAATAAATTATTTCCTAATTCGGGCTGTCTTGTTTTTAGGCATTTTCCTTCTACATGTTCTACAAATTTTGGGATGATGGCCGGGCCTGTCGTATAGGCCCCTTGAATAGCATGCCATATTCATCCTGTTCATGACAAATATAGGTATACATTCACTAATAACTGTTATTGCAACATAGCTATAATATAGGTTTTCCCGCTCAATTTCATCTTTCGTTCAGTCAGTTTCATATTTGGATCAAACGATTTAACGCAAGTTGCGATCGCGCTACCCCATCGTCACTCAAATTCATTTTTATTCACTCAAATTTCCTATATTTGCAAACGATTCTACAAAGCATTTGTGCGAATTCACATTAGGAGCATACAAGTTCAGGTATGTGCTCTCATTTTAATTTACAGCTGGCTTCGGCATAATTTGTCTTCCTTCGTTCAAACAAATTCGAGAATAGGCAATCGAATTATAAATAAGTGCATACAATTTGAAATTTTAGTGATACATCAGTAAAAGCTTATGATGGTATCTCACTTGTCATGAGACGGATTTGAGACTAGTTTGGGACCGTTTTGAGATTAGTTTGGGACAGTTTCGAGACGGTTTTTAGACAGGTGCGGAGACGTTTCTGACACGTTTCAGAGATGTATCTCGAGTCTCCGCGCCGTTTCATGAGTCTCAGAAAATCAAAATACGTATCAGTTCTTATTTACAGGCGTGTAAAGTAGCATTTTTGTTTATTTTTGTTTTTTGTTTACAAGTCTTCATGCCGAGATGGCTTGCTTGTCAGGAGATTGATGGCTAGAAATTATCAATCATAATGATCAAAGGGATTTTCAAGAACAAAGTGTTTATTGTTCTTGTAATGAACTCTCGTAATTTTGTTTGTGAAAGGGACGAATGCTATCATGGATAAAAAAAGAAAAATAAAAAAGTTTAAATTACGTTATGATAGGATTAGATCACAAAATGGGAGATTATATACCTCCACAATCTCACTCTTAAAAATTGAGGTTCGTATAATGGTCAAATTCCTGAAAATTAAAGAGTTTAATCAAATGAAGTGCACAAAGTATAGGAAATAGAATTCCTATTACTGAAATTGTTTGCCCCAAAGGACACCCGTTGCCGTTTCGTTTTGAATTGAATGAACGAATCGGGAAATTGGTGCATGAAATTAACAATTGAATGAAAATATAGTGAACTCGTTTGCACCGAACAAAAATGTTAATGACGATAAATGAAAATGAGTGCACCAAACGAAGATTTGCGTACACGTAAATGAAATTCATTGCTCAAATTAAAAATTCGTATGACCCAACCGGCACGAAAACGGCAGCTGCGTAAAAATTGAATGCACATAAATGAAATCGAGTGTGGAAATGATGAACTTGAGCGGGAAAACCTATATACTATAATTTTCCAGTTTACAAGTCTTTTATATGTTGTCATAATTCATTCATGACCAGAGATTTGCGGCATATTTTTGTATATTCTGAAAGAGGCAACTTTTTTTTGTTCTTGTTATTCCTGAGAGCAGTAGATGCCCAGACCCGGAATTTTTTTTTAAAACAAAGGGGCCACAAGAGAACAAAAGCCCCGAAAAATGAAATTTTAAGATGTTGGGATTATCAGTGAATAAAATTATTATGGAGGAGTCATATTTCTCCACAAACTGTTTACATGTCTCCATTATCATTGTATCAATTTGATAATGGCTAAAAAATGTAGCAATACAAAGGCAGACAAAAGGAGCAAATTCCGGAGAAGATAAATTTATCGTTGCCAAGGAAAAATTTAGTCCCTTAAGTTTATTCCACCAAATTCCCAAATTACAGATAATTTCTTGTCGTGAATATAATGTAGTTTACAAGAGCAATCAAAATTATCACACTTCTATTACATTTTGTTGGATATTCATTACCTCTATTTTTGGCATGTATCCTTCTAAGCGACGACGTCAAAGAATTTTTCTTCTGTGCGAGGTGTTTTTTTTAATTCGTCTATGTGATGGTTCCTTATGACTATTTCTAATATGCAACGGCGTATCAGGACATCTTCCCCGGAGGACAACTCCCCCGGGGACAACTCCCGGAGGACAGCTCCCTCGGAGGACAATCCCCCGGAGGACAACTCCCCGGAGGACAACACCCCCGGAGGACAACTCCCCGCAGGATATCACCTCCGGAGGACAGGTCCCAAATGACAACTCCGGAGGACATCTCCCCGATGAAACTCCCCGGAGTACAAGTCCCACAGAGGACATATCCTCCGAGACAACTCCCCCGAGACACTGCCTGGAGGACAACTCCCCGGAGGACAACTCCCCTGGAGACAACTCCCCTGGAGGACGACTCCAGAGGACAACTCCCCGCAGCACATCCCCGCAGGAACAAGTCCCCGGAGGACAACTCAACATTCCGGAGAACAGATCCACATGCACTCGTTAATTTTTGCTCCATTTGTCGATATATATATATATATATATATATATATCATATATATATATTTATATATATATATATATATATTAATACCGAAATAGCCATTTATGGAAATACAAAATCTTTGGCATTTTTTTTTTTTTTTTTTCCGGCAAAGGGTGTTAAAGTTTTGGCAGCTGTAGAGGCGTACTGCTATTGGAACCGAATTTATCGTCAAGAGAGAGAGAGAGAGATATCAACTTCAATCTAAATCACCATAGGAATGATCTGATTAGAATTTAGAGTATGTAGGTCAATCAATGGTCAGGCCCGTAATTAGGATTTTTGCGGTGGTTAGAAATCTGAAAAAAAAATGAACCTTTTGAAGGAAGGATTGTTGAGGCGCAAAGCGCGAGCCGAAATTTTTGACTAAATGACCCGCAGCATCAATATTTGTGTTATTTTGTTATTCTTTTAGCAAACGATGACGATTATCTTTCTTTTTTAGCCCCCCCCCCTAAAAAAAACAAAAACAAAAACAAAAACAAAAAAAAAAGAAAAAGAAAAAAGAAAAGAGAAAAAGCGCGAATCGTCAAGTGGAAAATTTTATATCACACCTCTTCAACTGTACAAAAACACATGTACATAATTTGTTCAAGGGTTTTGTTTTGTTTTGTTTTGGCTTGTTTCAGCAAATGTTTTAGAATTATAAATGTTTTCATCGGATATGTTGACGGAAATACTGAAAAATTGCTTGATATACCGAGATGTTTTAATTTTCTACTACTTCTGGAGATATTTTCATACCAACACTAGTTGCAATAACACCCTCTTATGATAGCGATGACACGGCATGAATGCAAAGCTGTGCAAGTGCATACTTATGAACACACACCATTCAAATATAACACTTGTCTGTAAAATCTTAAACCCAATGACAATGATTGTATTACATTATTCCTTGAAAAATGATATTGGAATTGAGTTTTGTGAATTTCTTTTTTGATAAATTAAAATTGTGTTCTCGTTTACACTTTTTCGCCCATTTTAATTTGTTTAGGGTGTGATTAATTATTAATTAAAGCTTAATAATCGTGGCTCACCCCCCCCCTTTTAAAAATGTTGTTTGACATGAGGATAAAAGTAACACAATTTTTAAATTTCGAGGCCTTGATATATTTAATTTATGCTAAATATTTGGATTGGTTACGAGGGGTGGAAATGACCCTCCGGAAGTACAACCGGTCAAATGTAACGTAAAGTAACCGTAAACGTACAAACAGTGTGGTAACGTGATATGATCTTGTTGTGCTAGGAAGGAAATCTATTGTCTATAGGTCACAGTATTTGCATGCCTCCACATACAACAATGAAAAATAATATGAAAGACTATTCATGTGGGAGCAACAAATAGAGCACGATGTACAATAAAAGCTTAAACGAGGGTATGACAAATATTGATTATTAAATCAAATAATACAATTATTCCTAATTCGGCTGTCTTGTTTTTAGGCATTTTCCTTCTACATGTTCTACAAATTTTGGGATGTATGGCCGGCCTGTCGTTATAGGCCCTTGAATAGCATGCTCTATCTCCTGTTCATGACAAAATAGTAGGTATACATTCACTAATAACTGATTTATTGCAACATAGCTATATTATAGGTTTTCCCGCTCAATTTCATCTTTCGTTCAGTCAGTTTCATATTTGGATCAAACGATTTAACGCAAGTTGCGATCGCGCTACCTCATCTCCACTTTATCCACTCAAATTCATTTTTATTCAATACAATATTTCATATATATGCAAACGATTCACAAAGCATTTGTGGCGAATTCACATTAGGAGCATACAAGTTCAGGTATGTGCTCTCATTTTATTTACAGCTGGTTCGGCATAATTTGTCTTCCTTCGTTCAAAAAATTCGAGAATAGCAATCGAATTATAAATAAGTGCATACAATTTGAAATTTTAGTGATACATCAGTAAAAGCTTATGATGGTATCTCACTTGTCATGAGACGGATTTGAGACTAGTTTGGGACCTGTTTTGAGATTAGTTTGGGACAGTTTCGAGACGGTTTTTAGACAGGTGCGGAGACGTTTCTGACACGTTTCAGAGATGTATCTCGAGTCTCCGCGCCGTTTCATGAGTCTCAGAAAATCAAAAATACGTATCAGTTCTTATTTACAGGCGTGTAAGTAGCATTTTTGTTTATTTTTTTGTTTTTTGTTACAAGTCTTCATGCCGAGATGGCTTGCTTGTCAGGCAATTGATGGCTAGAAATTATCAAATCATAATGATCAAAGGGATTTTCAAGAACAAAGTGTTTTTTATTGTTCTTGTAATGAAATCTCGTAATTTTGTTTGTGAAAGGGAACGAATCTATCATGGATAAAAAAAAGAAAAATAAAAAAAGTTTAAATTACGTTATGATAGGATTAGATCACAAAATGGGAGATTATATACCTCACAATCTTCACTCTTAAAAATTGAGGTTCGTATAATGGTCAAATTCCTGAAAATTAAAGAGTTTAATCAAATGAAGTGCACAAAGTATAGGAAATAGAATTCCTATTACTGAAAATTGTTTTGCCCCAAAGGACACACCGTTGCCGTTTCGTTTTGAATTGAATGAACGAATCGGGAAATTGGTGCATGAAATTAACAATTGAATTGAAAATAAGTGAACTCGTTTGCACCGAACAAAAATGTTAATGACGATAAATGAAAATGAGTGCACCAAACGAAGATTTGCGTACACGTAAATGAAATTCATTGCTCAAATTAAAAATTCGTATGACCCAAACCGGCACGAAAACGGCAGCTGCGTAAAAATTGATATGCACATAAATGAAATCGAGTGTTGGAAATGATGAACTTGAGCGGGAAAACCTATATACTATAATTTTCAAGTTTACAAGTCTTTATATGTTGTCAAATAATTCATTCATGACCAGAAGATTTGCGGCATATTTTTGTATATTCTGAAAGAGCAACTTTTTTTTGTTTTGTTATTCCTGAGAGCAGTAGATGCCCAGACCCGGAATTTTTTTTAAAACAAAGGGGCCACAAGAGAACAAAAGCCCGAAAAATGAAATTTTAAGAGATGTTGGGATTTATCAGTGAATAAAATTATTATGGAGGAGTCATATTTTCTCCACAAACTGTTTACATGTCTCCATTATCATTGTATCAATTTGATAATGGCTAAAAAATGTAGCAATACAAAGGCAGACAAAAGGAGCAAATTCCGGAGAAGATAAATTTATCGTTGCCAAGGAAAAAATTTAGTCCCTTAAGTTTATTCCACCAAATTCCCAAATTACAGATAATTCTTGTCGTGAATATAATGTAGTTTACAAGAGCAATCAAAATTATCACACTTCTATTAACATTTTGTTGATATATTCATTATCTATTTTGTTGGCATGTATCCTTTAAGCGACGACGTCAAAGAATTTTTCTTCTGTGCGAGGTGTTTTTTAATTCGTCTATGTGATGGTTCTTATGACTGTATTTCTAATTGGCAACGGCGTATCAGGACATCTCCCCGGAGGACACTCCCCGGGGACAACTCCCGGAGGACAGCTCCCTCGGAGGACAACTCCCGCGGAGGACAACTCCCCCGGAGGACAACACCCCCGGAGGACAACTCCCCGAGGATATCACCTCCCGGAGGACAGGTCCCAAATGACAACTCCGGAGGACATCTCCCCGATGAAACCTCCCCGGAGTACAAGTCCCACAGAGGACATATCCTCCGAGTAAACTCCCCCCGGAGGACAACTGCCCTGGAGGACAACTCCCCGGAGGACAACTCCCCTGGAGACAACTCCCCCGGAGGACGACTCCCCAGAGGACAACTCCCCGCAGCACATCTGGACCCGCAGGAACAAGTCCCCGGAGGACAACTCAACCATTCCGGAGAACAGATGCCACATGCACTCGTTAATTTTTGCTCCATTTGCGATATATATATATATATATTATTATATATATAATATATATATATATATAATATATATATATAATATATTAATACCGAAATAGCCATTTATGGAAATACAAAATCTTTGGCAATTTTTTTTTTTTTTTTTCCGGCAAAGGGTGTTAAAGTTTGGCAGCTGTAGAGGCGTACTGCTATTGGAACCGAATTTTATCGTCAAGAGAGAGAGAGAGAGTATCAACTTTCAATCTTAAATCACCATAGGAAATGATCTGATTAGAATTTAGAGTATGTAGGTCAATAATGGTCAGGCCCGTAATTAGGATTTTTGCGGTGGTTAGAAATCTGAAAAAAAAATGAACCTTTTGAAGGAAGGATTGTTGAGGCGCAAAGCGCGAGCCGAAATTTTTGACTAAAAATGACCCGCAGCATCAAATATTTGTGTTATTTTGTTATTCTTTTACAAACGATGACGATTATCTTTCTTTTAGCCCCCCCCCCCTAAAAAAACAAAAAAAAAACAAAACAAAAAAAAAAGAAAAGAAAAGAAAAGAGAGAAAAAGCGCGAATCGTCAAGTGGAAAATTTTATATCACAGCCTCTTCAACTGTACAAAACACATGTACATAATTTGTTCAAGGGTTTTGTTTTGTTTTGTTTTGGCTTGTTTCAGCAAATGTTTTAGAATTATAAATGTTTTCATCGGATATGTTGACGGAAATACTGAAAAATTGCTTGATATAACCGAGATGTTTTAATTTCTACTACTTCTGGAGATATTTTTCATACCAACACTAGTTGCAATAACACCCTCTTATGATAGCGATACACGGCATGAATGCAAAGCGTGCAAGTGCATACTTATGAAACACACCATTCAAATATAACACTTGTCTGTAAATCTTAAACCCAATGACAATGATTGTTACATATTCCTTGAAAAATGATATGGAATTGAGTTTTGTGAATTTTTTTTTGATAAATTAAAATTGTGTGTTCTCGTTTTACACTTTTTTCGGCCCATTTTAATTGTTTAGGGTGTGATTAATTTATTAATTAAAGCTTAATAATCGTGGCTCACCCCCCCCTCCTTGTGGAGACGACTAGAGATATGTAGGGGCCAACTCGCCCTTCGTGCTCTTTTCTACTCTGTATCTTCATATTTAAGTTCCCCATTTTAGCATCCTTCCTTTTTTCAACATTTCTTTTATTTCTTGCATTTTAATTAATTTTCCTTTTCTGAGGGTCACATTTCGTTTGGGAATGCTGCCAAACCTAACAACCTTTTTGAGGGGAAGGAGTAGCCATTCGTAGATTGGAAGGGGCGGTTCCAATGGAGTGATTAGCAATTAAACAACGCATCTCCATTTTGCTTGTCATTACATATGAAAACGTGAACAATCAAAAAGGACAGTGGTTATTTATTTTACCAAACACGCACAGTTCCACTACAGTGCACTAACGACCAGAAAGAATTCTACGGGAAATGTGTGTACTGGGTATAGACTCTCTCTACGTCTGACCGTCGATATCGCGATAACAATGCCCTGAATAAGACCGTGTAAAGGAGAGTGCAAGCTGTGCAGTCAGGATCGAAGTATTTTATCATGATATTTTTTTTAATGATATCAAAAACGCGGGGGAAAATATTGACCAATCAAAAAGAAGTTAAAATCATTGGAAAGAGAATTAATATATTTACTTCAACTCAGCGTAACTAGGAAATCGATGCGCTGCTGAAATTTTACAGAAAGCTTTTAGTGACTGCTGTTTGACCAAAATATCTTTTCACACAGAAAACGAAACGCAAAATGACTAAAATGGGAGATTTTTAAGCTCAAAACGCGAGGGTTAGGGGTAAAAAAATATTCTTCCCCAAGGTTTTTATCTTGTTTTTATATACATTAACCCTCATAAAACCTGTTGTAACTAAGTAAATGATCTTCTCGATTTTTTTTATTCCAGTATATTCAACAAAACTCCGTTTTTGGGCATTCCTTCCATTGACAATCGGTGCGTGAAAATGGTTTTCTAGAAAGAAGCCCAAACGTTTCATATGAGAAGGTTACTCATGCGAAAAGTAATGTAATAATTGTAACAGAAAGAAAAACCAAGGGGTGGCATAAAATCAATTAGCTATAAAGCATTTAAAATGAGGGGAGAGGTCATCCGGGGAGTTGTCCTGGGGGGACCTATCCTCCGGGGGAGATGTCCTCCGGGGGAGTTGTCCTCCAGGGGATTGTCCTGCGGGGAGTTGTCCTGCGAGGGAGCGTCCTCAGGGAGATGTTGTCCTCCGGGGGAGTTGTCCTCCAGGGGAGTTTTCAGGGGATGTTGTCCTCCGTGGGAGTTGTCCTGGGGAAGCTGTCCTCCGGAGGACTCGTCTTGGGGGGGACCTGTCCTCGCGGGGGAGTGTCCTGGCGGGGGACCTGTCCTCCGGGGAGTTGTCCCTCGGGGGAGTTGTCGCTCC
>CALNVZ010000709.1:5481-19886 GCA_940671915.1 Paracentrotus lividus
TGGCACAAATACCACACCAAAATACCATATTTGCAGAAGTACCGGATACAGCAAAAAATACGCATAGGATTCCTACTGGCTTTTTTGGCCTTAAATACCAAGGATTTTCTATGGTTTTGAAATGCCAAACTTACCAGACATCTCGTGTGTCCAAAACGCCAACACACTCCTACTAGCATCTTCATCCCTCCAAACTAGTACCAACACATATACCGCACACAGTACAGGATTATGAACATACACGTTTGAGACCGGGACACACACGCCGTTAATTCAGAGGATGTTACTATTAATTCGGGAAAGCTCGAGGCGCTAGTCTGTGTTTAGCATCTGAGCGGGGGAAATACTTCGCGGCCAGACACCCAAAGGATAACCATTGCACTGGTATATATATCAGCATATTTAGCAAAAATATTTTGGGTCACAGTTATTTTCTCTATATTTATATATGATATACAATGCAAGTGTCAAATACTCGCCTTGATGTTACTTTAGTGTATTAAGGTTAAATATATGTTCCTATAAGAAGAAAAATTATTAATATGAGGAGGCAATTACTAGGTTAAGTGAGGTAAAGCTTCAACAAAATAAACTGAATTTTGCATACAAAACATGTGTATGCATATATGAGCTAATTACATAAGTACCAACTCGAAGAGTACCACAGAGGAATCACCAATACAGCTAGCGCAAACGCAGCAGTGAACTGCTAGAAATCCACTTTGAATAATGCCGGCCGTGGTGTTCAATCCTGTTGGAGTTATTGGTCATCAATCAGTTCGTCAAGATTACCTATTTGGTCTAATTAATTCCATCTTCCGTAATAAGTCGACTTGGTCAATATACCACGGTTGTCACTGCCTGATAGAGATATTCCTTGTTAAACAAAGTATCCTTTGACAATACTACAATCAACGGTAATTGTCGGCGTTCCCGGGGGTGGGAACGGGGGGGGGGACGATCGAGTCCCCCCCGCCCCCCCCCATCGGGATTTTTTTGTTTTCTAGGAGGATCGTATAATAGTGACGAAGAAGCACAGTGTGGCGTTTAAACAAAAAAAACGCAAATTTTCGGTGCGCTTCGCTTTCAAACAAAAACCAGACAATAATTAAACTAATAATCTTCTTCAGGTCCCTATATTCATTTATTCTTTTAATTTGTTACAAGACGCTTTATTTGTAACTTTGGCATAATGTGTGAGGGTTTGGTCTTCATTGTGACATTTGGAAGTACTTAGCCTATATTATATGTCTCTTTGGGTGCTTTATTTATTCCGATCTAGTGTAATTTAATAAACCGTCTCGCAGAATTTGGGGCGGCAATAGGGGACGTTTCCCCTTGATTTTTAAAGCTTCACATTTTTGTTTTTATTTTTAAATAATTTGGAAATTTTGTTTGCCCACTTCCTCCAAAATGTGATTGGAAATAAGACTTGTTAACACTTTCTTTTAAATCTTTAGTTTTCAAGGTACGTACCGGTAATATAAAGTGCCTATATCCAGAAAAGGGATTACAAACATATAAGAATATATAGCTAATGTAGTAGAAAGTATATAGATAGATGTTTTCTGTCGCCTGTGGGATATCCTTGTGAATTTTTGATGTATAGATTATAGGGATAATTTACGTCGCGATTACGCGTCAAAAATAACAATGGATTAATGTTATTATAGAGCAAAATATTTTTAGCTGCGATTTCGCGCTCACAACAAATAACAATCAATGATTTTAAGATTTACTATGTCTTCAGGCCGTATTTGTGGAATATGTTTAATGTTCCAACCTTCATTCTTAAAATTGTCATAGTTCTGCATAATATGTAAATAGATCATTCATTCGAATTTTGGGTAAACAAATATTAAGGAAGCCTTATTCCGTTCGAGTGTATAATAATTTCCATTCCGGTTCTCCGTTCTCCCCCCCCCTCACTCCCCTGACGTCATCACATGAAATCGCCGCCACTGATGGTAGGGGAGACCGGGACAAATAATTGTAACACGGGGCGATTGCAAAGAGGCTCCCCATCCCTAGCAGAAATATGCTTCAAACTTAACCTATGTAAAAAAGAAAAATAATAATAAATAATATAGAATAAAAAAAAAAAGTTCTTTCGTCGCTCCACGTGGACGTTGAGAGTAAGTAAATTTATCGGTCATGGAACTTTCTTACATGTGGTATTTGTGCCATACATGTGGTATTGTGCCAAACCATACAGCAATACCAAATACAAGGTAATTGTGTAAAAAAAAAAACATACAGCAATACCATACATATGGTATTTATGCCAAAAAAAGACAGCAATACCATAGCATATGGTAGTATGTTGTAAAAAAAAAAAAAAAAAAAACCCATACAGCAATACATACTCTTGATTTATTCCAAAGCCATACCATACATATGGTATTTGTGCCAAAAAAAACCATACAGCAATACCATACATATGGTATTTGTGCCAAAAAACATACAGCAATACCACACATATGGTATGTGTGCCAGAAAAACCATACAGCAATACCATACATATGGTATTTGTGCAAAAAAAACCATACAGCAATACCATACATATGGTATTTGTGCCAAAAAAAAAACATAAAGCAATACCATACATAATTTGGTATGTGTGCAAAAAACCATACACAATACCATACATATGGTATTTGTGCCAAAAAAAAACACACTACAGAGAATACCAAACAATGGTATTTGTGCAAAAAACCATACAGAAAATACCAACGTATGGTATTGTGCCAGAAAACCATACAGCAATACCATACTTATGGTATTTGTGCAAAAAACCAACAGCAAAACCATACATATGGTATTGTGCCAAAAAAACATACAGAAATACCATACATATGGTATTTGTGCCAAAAAACCATAACAGAAATACGCATACATATTGGTATTTATGCCAGAAAACCATACAGCAATAACATACATATGGTATTTGTGCCGAATACCAAGCGAACTGCTGTATGGTATTCTTATGGTACCTTTTCCTGGTGGTATTTCCCTATGGTACTTTTACGGTATTTGATTGTACCATAGAAATACCATAGGAATACCACAGGACATTCGGAAATACCATACGAATACCACAGGAACTTCAGAAATACCATAGTGAATACCACAGGACATTTTTGTAAGGGGACGTCTCTGCGAAATGAGATGGCATCCTAATTCCCCAATTAGGATCAGCCAGCGCTTCTTCCTTTTCAATTAGACGACCCTAGGCCGCTCTGAGTTTTATTGTGACACTCCGAAATTCAAAAGAAACTTGTCATGTCTTTATCAATGCGGCCGAGTTAATCCCAAAAGCGACAAAATAGTACACACATGCCTTTGTCAGTGTTTTTTTATAGAGAAAGTCCTAGGCTATTCAAAATGTGACGCTTTATAATGAGCAGGAAGTGGCTTTGAATCTTTTGCCTGCACCTGACCGTCACTGACCGTAATAGAAGAGGGGATTTATGGAGGTGCTCTATAGCTTGGTGTTCTCCCAAAATTTAAGATCGACAAGGCGCACCAAAGTGTAACCCTTTCAGCGCGGCCTGTGAAACGCGATTGTTACCGCCTGTGGCGGAGCGGATTTCTTGTACAACTGACAGTATTATAAAATTGGTCATGTTTGTGCTTTCATTACTCCATGCATCTAACCCGGCCATTTTTCATGATTTGTAAGTATATAAACATGAAAGTGCAGACATTTTTTCTATCTAACACTTTAAGGCATAGTCACCTAAACCAAATATAAGACGCGTTATTTTTGTAAAGAAAAACAGTAATTTTGGCAGAAGTTCCGCTTTCTTCTCTTTCCAGTCGATACACAATGCATTGTGCGTAATGCGTGTACAGCACTCACGGTCGATCAATGACCTACTGAATAGCACTTGAAAAGAGGTCCTGTTTCTTTAAATTATTTCTTATAAAATATGGATTAAAGATCATAGCGGCCGGCTTCAACATCTGGACAATGGCACCTTTGACTAAGCACCATTCATTAAAAGCGCAGGTGTACGTTTTGAAGTAAAAGCGGGACTTTTAACTTATAAATTATTGCATTTTGGCCTACTTTACATTTTTATTACATCATTATACTTACAACAAACTAGTTCGAGCCAAATGTCAGATAACAAGCCCCTCTCATTATCGTGATAAGTATAGGGGGAGACTGGGAATTATGGTCCCCTTTTCACATTTCCTATACTACTACATTAAATGAAAAGTCCAATGATATTCTAAATATGTGGAAATACAGTCGGTCCATAGGCTGCAACGATCGTCTGCGTTCGCGGAGGCGGGGATGGAGCAGGGGTGGGCCGCACCCTTTTCGTGAACACCAGGGGGGGGGGGCTTTTCTCGAAAGGGTGGGTTGAGGGAGGGGAGTAAAAATTAACGCACCCATTCGGAACACCGGGAAGGGGGGGGGGGCTTTTCTCGAACGGCTGTGTTTAGTAGTCTTCTGAACGGTCGTTTTTATGAAAACTATTCATTAAATAATAAAAATATACTATAAATAGATAATATTAATAATAATAATAATAATAATACCCAATATTTGTATCGCGCCTTTCCCCAAATATAATACGAGAAATAGAGGAGAGCTTGCATTTCTTTTTTATTTTTAATTTTTTTTTTTAAGTTTATAATCTAGAACCACCCCCCCCAAGCATTATAGAACAATTGAATTAAGAGAAATAGCGTGTTTTCTATTCTGAATAAAATCATATTTGTATATTTAACCAGCCTTAAATAGAAAAGTAGCATTTTTGTTGATTTTTGAGCCGTGAGCTTGGCACGGACGCTTGTAGTTGGACACAGACACACAAAGCCCGCCCAAAGCCTCTGCTGCACTGGTAATCCGTACATACCAGGGCCTATACCCCCATGGCCGATGTGTCGCGCCCTTGTACTTAAAGATGACAGCCAATCCTTTCTCATAAACTTTTATAAAACAATGCTGGACCTAAAATATGTGGCAATCTTATTTGTCTCTAAAGTCACACGAAATTCTGTTTTAAAAAAACAAGAGGGCAATTATCTAATCTTGCATTGTTCCAGGGCAATGATTTTTTTTTTTTATTGTGTGTGATTGTTTATGCATTAGGTCCTATCAAAATGTTGACAAAACAATTAAATTACTGTCCAAAAGACATCTGAGAACATCATAAAACAAATTCAAGTGTACATTTTTATGAACATTAATATTCACGTTACTTGTGGGCGGGCCTTTTGTCTGGTGGACTTGGTCGTATTAGAAATCATATGGACTTGGGTCATTCTTAATGCATATAACATGGTAGACTTTATCCTTAGTACTGAATGTAAAAAAAATGATATACAATAGATTTGTTTTTTATATATCAGACAAGAAGTGCACTATCTTTTTTTTTTTTTTTTTTTTTTTTTTTTTTCCAATAGCTGATGTGTTTTAGGGATGAGGCGGAGCGGGTGTTGGTGTGTGGGGGGGTGTTAAAAAGAGGAAATGTGTATGTGTTGCAAATACTAAAATAAAACAACAGAGATTGCAAAATGATGTATTATTCGTGTTTTACAGTTCCCACTTCTTCCATCCATGACACCAAGAAGTCTTAAGCACACAACAGCAGTTCAAGAATGGGGGGGGGAGGGAGAGTGGAGTAGGTCCCTCCCTTTTATTTATTTATTTTTTTTTAATTCAATAGAAAACAAAAATACAGGGGGCGTCCCAACTTAAGCTCAGGTTGGGGGTCTAAATGGAGTGAGAGCTTTTTTCCTAGCAAGTACCTTTATTTCATGCTTGCCAGATATTCTGGGTGGAATGCTTTTGTAAATGGGCATATTTTTACTTTTATATCTTGCCAGTGAATTTTTGGGGAAAATCCCACAACAGTTAAACTTTATTTGTGTTGTGAGCGAATTTTGTAAGAAAACATCAATCCTGAACCTGTCCCTGCATGCCCCACATTCGCACACGCAATCAGCATAGGAATTTTGCCTTTTGTTTTTGAGGAGCTATTTTTTTTTAATAATTGAGTCACACCCACCAAAACACCCTCAAGCCGCGACGACACACCCACACACAACCACAAGATGCTATTATTATTATACCAAAATAACACAGACGCACAAACATCTTAATTGGACTTCAACTTCTTTACTTTCTTCATGTAAAGGGAATCTGTAATGAGACAGGGCGCTATGATATGAATGTAAGAAAAGCCCAAGTCCAGGGCTTGGGGCTTGATTTTTTTTTCTTTCTTTATTTAAGGCATTTCTGAGATGAATACAGATTTATCATTTATACACAAGATGAGTCATTGTATAAGGAACAATTTCTTATATCTAACTCAATTCTGCCAAAAATTGGACTTGGTCTTTTTTATATCATAAATTATATCTCATTTGTCATCTTCCACGCAAGAAAAGAAACTTGATGGGGATGTTAAGTAGCTTGACCTTCTAATATCCTTATTTGCTTCCTCTCCTTTCTCTTTACCTTTTCACCACAATTTTCTGCCGTTTTTTAGTTTACATTTATGAAAATAATATTCGTAACTATAATTTTGTCAACTTCTGATTAATGTATCATTTAATTACTTTATGTTTAATGGTGATACATTCCAAGTTTCTAGAAAAGGAACGTGGACTTGGTTACATGTACACAAGTATACTCATGACATGAAAAGGTCATTGATTTAGAATAATAATGATAATAATAATCATCCTTCATAATAATGATGATAATAATAGTAATGTTGTTAGTTGTTAAGTTTGTAAACGACACTGTGGGCGTGGTAAAACAAGAAAGAAAATCAGAAATACCATACATATGGTATTTGTGCCAAAAAACCATACAGAAATACCATACATATGGTATTTATGCCAGAAAACCATACAGCAATAACATACATATGGTATTTGTGCCGAATACCACAGCACTGCTGTATGGTATTCTTATGGTACCCTTTTCCTGGGTGGTATTTCCCTATGGTACTTTTACGGTATTTGATTGTACCATAGAAATACCATAGGAATACCACAGGACATTCGGAAATACCATACGAATACCACAGGACATTCAGAAATACCATAGGAATACCACAGGACATTTTTGTAAGGGGACGTCTCTGCGAAATGAGATGGCATCCTAATTCCCCAATTAGGATCAGCGCTTCTTCCTTTTCAATTAGACGACCCTAGGCCGCTCTGAGTTTATTGTGAGCACCCGAAATTCAAAAGAAACTTGTCATGTCTTTATCAATGCCGCCGAGTTAATCCCAAAATAGCGACAAAATAGTACACACATGCCTTTGTCAGTGTTTTTTATAGAGAAAGTCCTAGGCTATTCAAAATGTGACGCTTTATAATGAGCAGGAAGTGGCTTTTGAATCTTTTGCCTGCACCTGCACCGTCACTGACCGTATAGAAGAGGGGATTTATGGAGGTGCTCTATAGCTTTGGTGTTTCCCAAAATTTAAGATCGACAAGGCGCACCAAAGTGTAACCCTTTCAGCGCTGGCCTGTGAAACGCGATTGTTACCCCTGTGGCGGAGCGATTTCTTGTACAACTGACAGTATTATAAAAATTGGTCATGTTTTGTGCTTTCATTACTCCATGCATCTAACCCGGCCATTTTCATGATTTGTAGTAAATATAAACATGAAAGTGCAGACATTTTTTCTATCTAACACTTTAAGGCATAGTCACCTAAACCAAATATAAGACGCGTTATTTTGTAAAGAAAAACAGTAATTTTGGCAGAAGTTCCGCTTTCTTCCTTTCCAGTCGATACACAATGCAATGTGCGTAATGCGTGTACAGCACTCACGGTTCGATCAATGAGCCTACTGAATAGCACTTGAAAAGAGGTCCTGTTTCTTTCAAATTATTTCTATAAAATATGGATTAAAGATCATAGCGGCCGGCTTCACACATCTGGACAATGGCACCTTTGACTAAGCACCATTCATTAAAAGCGCAGGTGTACGTTTTGAAGTAAAAGCGGGACTTTTAACTTATAATATCTATTGCATTTTTGGCCTACTTTACATTTTATTACATCATTATACTTACAACAAACTAGTTCGAGCCAAATGTCAGATAATCAACCCCTCTCATTATCGTGATAAGTATAGGGGAGACTGGGGTAATTATGGTCCCCCTTTTCACATTTCCTATTACTACAATTAAATGAAAAGTCCAATGATATTCTAAATATGTGGAAATACAGTCGGTCCATAGGCTTGCAACGATCGTCTGCGTTCGCGGAGCGGGGATGGAGCAGGGGTGGCCGCACCCTTTCGTGAACACCAGGGGGGGGCTTTCTCGAAAGGTGGGTTGAGGGAGGGGAGTAAAATTAACGCACCCATTCGGGAACACCGGGAAGGGGGGGGGGGCTTTTCTCGAACGGCTGTGTTTAGTAGTCTTCTGAACCGGTCGTTTTTATGAAAACTATTCATTAAATAATAAAAATATACTATAAATAGATAATATTAATAATAATAATAATAATAATACCCAATATTTGTATCGCGCCTTTCCCAAATATAATACGAGAAATAGAGGAGAGCTTGCTTTCTTTTTTATTTTTAATTTTTTTTTTTAAGTTTATAATTCTATGAACCCCCCCCCCAAGCATTATAGAACAATTGAATTAAGAGAAATAGCGTGTTTTCTATTCTGAATAAAATCATATTTGTATATTTAACCAGCCTTAAATAGAAAAGTAGCATTTTTGTTGATTTTTGAGCCGTGAGCTTGGCACGGACGCTTGTAGTTGGACACAGACACACAAAGCCCGCCCAAAGCCCTCTGCTGCACTGGTAATCCGTACATACCAGGGCCTATACCCCCAATTGCCAAGTTTTGCCCCCTTGTACTTAAAGATGACAGCCAATACTTTCTCATAACTTTTATAAAACAATGCTGGACCTAAAATATGTGGCAATCTTATTTGTCTCTAAAGTCACACGAAATTCTGTTTTAAAAAACAAGAGGGCAATTATCTAATCTTGCATTGTTCCAGGGCATGATTTTTTTTTTTTTATTGTGTGTGATTGTTTATGCATTAGGTCCTATCAAAATGTTGACAAACACATTAAATTACTGTCCAAAAGACATCTGAGAACATCATAAAACAAATTCAAGTGTACATTTTTTATGAACATTAATATTCACGTTACTTGTGGGCGGGGCCTTTTGTCTGGTGGACTTGGGTCGTATTTAGAATCATATGGACTTGGGTCATTCTTAAATGCATATACATGGTAGACTTCTCTAGTACTGAATGTAAAAAAAAATGATATACAATAGATTTGTTTTTATATATCAGACAAGAAGTGCACCTTATCTTTTTTTTTTTTTTTTTTTTTTTTTTTTTTTTTTTTTTTTTTTTTTTTTTCATAGCTGATGTGTTTTAGGGATGAGCGAGCGGGTGTTGGTGTGTGGGGTGGGTGTTAAATAAGAGGAAATGTGTATGTGTTGCAAATACTAAAATAAAACAACAGAGATTGCAAAATGATGTATTATTCGTGTTTTACAGTTCCCACTTCTTCCATCCATGACACCAAGAAGTCTTAAGCACACAAACAGCAGTTCAAGAATGGGGGGGGGGGGAGAGAGTGAGTATGGTCCCTCCCTTTTATTTATTTATTTTTTTAATTCAATAGAAAAACAATAAATACAGGGGGCGTCCCAACTTAAGCTCAGGTTGGGGGTCTAAATGGAGTGAGAGCTTTTTCCTAGCAAGTACCTTTATTTCATGCTTGCCAGATATTCTGGGTGGAATGCTTTTGTAAATGGGCATAATTTTACTTTTATATCTTGCCAGTGAATTTTTTGGGGAAAATCCCACAACAGTTAAACTTTATTTGTGTTGTGAGCGAATTTTGTAAGAAAACATCAATCCTGAACCTGTCCCTGCATGCCCCACATTCGCACACGCACATCAGCATAGGAATTTTTGCCTTTTGTTTTGAGGAGCTATTTTTTTTTAATATTGAGTCACACCCACCAAAACACCCCTCAACCGCTCTGACACACACACACACACACACACACAGATGCTATTATTATTATACCAAAATAACACAGACGCACAAACATCTTAATTGGACTTCAACTTCTTACTTTCTTCATGTAAAGTGGAAATCTGTAATGAGACAGGGCGCTATGATATGAATGTAAGAAAAGCCCAAGTCCAGGGCTTGGGCTTGATTTTTTTTTCTTTCTTTATTTAAGGCATTTCTGAGATGAATACAGATTTATCATTTATACACAAGATGAGTCATTGTATAAGGAACAATTTCTTATATCTAACTCAATTTCGCCAAAAATTGGACTTGGGTCTTTTTTATATTCATAATTATATCATCATTTGTCATCTTCCACGCAAGAAAAGAAACTTGATGGGGATGTTAAGTAGCTTGACCTTCTAATATCCTTATTTGCTTCCTCTCCCTTTCTCTTTTACCCTTTCACCCACAATTTTCTGCCGTTTTTAGTTTACATTTATTGAAATATAATTCGTAACTATAATTTGTCAACTTCTGATTAATGTATCATTTAATTACTTTATGTTTTATATGGTGATACATTCCAAGTTTCTAGAAAAGGAACGTGGACTTGGGTTACATGTACACAAGTAATACTTCATGACATGAAAGTCATGATTTAGAATAATAATGATAATAATAATCATCTTCATAATAATGATGATAATAATAGTAAATGTTGTTAGTTGTTAAGTTTGTAAACGACACTGTGGCGTGGTAAAACAAGAAAGACAATTGACCCCCCCCCCCCATAAAAAATGCCTCATTGTGGAAAGTAAAGTTTACGTAGGATAGTTTGCCAAATATGTGTACGTCTCTCATATTCCTTTTACTTACATTAATAGCCATTGTTTTTAGCTGCACTAGTGTTCCACCGATTTGTTGGCAATATTCCCTTGCATGGAAATAGTTCGATATGTGCGTTGGTGAATAGGATTGTATATGTTGCACACTTGAAATGTCCTTCCATTCTCTGCTTGGCACTAAGACAAAGAAAATTAAACAAACAAACCATCCTTAAATAAAGTACGTTACCTGAAACCTGTCAAAGACTTTTCTTTCTTTTCCCACATATTTTCCGGATAAACGTCGTACTCAAATACAAAATCTCCAGATAATTATTTTACACTTTTACAAATGAAGTTAAACCAATTAACATTAGTTCGAACTTTGGATTTCTCTCTACAGTGTGTCCCAGAAAGAACTATACACTTTTGAAATGGCTACCAACAAATATATGATTCTTGAGGGGAAAATATATGTAGATAGAGCTCATATCCTCAACTTAACACAACACAAAAAGAAAGTTCCCCCTATTTCAAATATCAATATTTCTTTTTAATAGGAGAAGTTAAAAAATCTAACTACTGTCCATGTAGGGAATTGAATTAGCTACCATGGTAACGAGTTATAGGAAATACCATGTAGTCATTGGGCAATGGTTAAAAGCAAACTTGTCATTTTTGAGGTTCACAAGCCTAAAATCACAACTTTGATTAAATGATATCGGACCAATTTTTAGATTTTAAACATTTCACGCATCAGAATGTACGCAAAACGTGCTTCCAAACATACGGATAGGACATTTGCGTAAAATTGCACGATTGAGTGAGTATGTAGCAAAAATACCAAAACTGCGATTTCTACTTCTCTGCCATGGTAAAATTGATCACATATGATGGGATTCATGTCTAGAAGTAGTGTTTTTAATTTTTGCACAATATTTAAATCAATTAATGGTTGAATGATCGCCATAAAATACCATGTGAAAAACAATAAGTAAGTATTTTTTCCATTTTGTACACTAAAAATCATGTGAATATTTTTTTTTTTTTTTTTTTTTTTTTTTTTTTTTTTTTTTTTTTTTTTTTTTTTTTTTTTTTTTTTTTTATGACCGGTGCACGTGTGTACATGATTCTATTGCTTTTATTAAGATTTCATGCTTCAGTGAGCACATGGCACTGGAAAAGCTGTGCTTTGATTTAGAAACCAAACTTAAACCGCTAACTTCGCTTTACCATAACTATTCGTTTATTTATTTGATTTCAGTTTCGCAAAAATCCCGATTTGTCATGCTTCAGTGAACACAAGATATGAGAAAAACATGGAAAAAAATGAAGAAAGTTTGCGGCCCTGGCACGGCTTAATGGCACGTCCGATTCTCAATTGGACCTAAGTTCCTATTAGTTAATGACTTTTTAAAAGATTTGTGCCAAGTTTCAAGAATTAACTCAGATTATAACAAAAACAAATGGACAATAAGAATGGGCAATATTTGACTTTTGTTCACTTTTTATCAAACTCTATACCTAAATTAAATGGGGAGGAAATCAATAGTGAACAAAAGTCAAACATTGCCTATTTCATTGTAATGGTTTGGTCGTTATACTGTGAGTTAAAGGTATAACATAGGTATGGGAATTTTCAACTCATGTATAAAATGATTTTTAAATTTGATGTTTTATTAAATACCTATATATTAGATTTTAGCAACTGATCTATGTGAAGGGAGCTAAAATAATTTATTTTCACTTTGAGAGGAGATTGGGTGAAATATTCCATTACATTTTTGGAATTGTTCCCAATTGTCGTCGGGGTAGCCATGTGGGGCGAACAAATCGCTGGAAGGAAGGTGGTTTTTTGGTTTGATAATCAGGCAGTCGTTTCGGTTATTAACAAGCAGTCATCAGCATGTAGCAAAATTATGGGGCTAATTCGACGTTTGGTGCTGTTATGTCTTAAGTGGAATGTGTGGTTCAAGGCAAAATATGTGCCAGGCATAACTAATGATATCGCCGATTCTTTGTCTCGTTTCCAGATGGCCAGGTTTAGTCGTCTGGCGCCCCATGCCGATCTAAACGGATCCCGCTTGCCTCCCCATCTGTGGAAGAACTTCATAATGAGCGCCAATCCCTGCTAGATTCGTCAAGGGCCAGGAATACAATACGCACCTACGACATGGCGTGGTCAACCTTCCAGAAATTCAGGGGTGATTACCATTTTGATATAGCTCATATTCCTACTATTGAGCAAATAGCCCTATTCATCTCTTACATTTCTTGGCATAGATACTCTGCTAATACAATCTCAGCATATGTTGCGGGTTTGTCTTTTCATTTAAGGAGCAGAGGCTGCACGACGGAACACAGGCGTTTCCGATTAGGAGGTTAATTGATGGGTGCAAGAGGCGCCATATTCTTAAAGATGTGAGATGCCCTATAACTTTAACGTTATTAGAGCGATTGAGCACAGCGTTGCCAACTGGCATGTAAATCTTCATACGACTGCAAAATGTTTAAGGCAGCATTTCAATGGCATTTTGGGGCCTATTGCGTATTAGCGAGTTTACGGCAAAGAATGGGAAATACCTTGCGTAGCGATGACGTCACAGTGCGAGGGAATTCCCCCCACAGGCAGCTACGCATGTTGATATATTTTCCAAAACAGACCAACTCGGTGCGGGGTGTGTATTACAATACCAGAGAGTAGTGCGCTCACATGTCCCGTACGAGCTGCGGTCGAGTATACAAACATTAGACCTTTTCAGGGCGATGCATTTTCAGACGTTTCGATACAACTCCCCTATCAAGATATGAATTCAATAAGGTGTTGCGTAATTGTATAGGCAAGTTAGGACTTCCAATTCAGTGTAACACATCCCATTCATTTAGGATAAAGGATACAGCTGCAGCGATGAGGGGCTACTCCAATGAACAAATTAAAATAATGGGACGGTGGTCTTCGGATTCATTCCGCTGGTATATCAGAGTAGAGATGCAATAATATTAACACCTAGTACAGTGCATCCCATATTAAATTAATAATAATAATAATGAATAAATAAATAAATAAATGAATAATAAATAAATAGATGAAGTTTTTCAGTACAAGATAACTTGTTGACCTATGCACTGATTATCACGATTAACGGTTTGTAAAAGCTAGGCCTCCAATTATTATATGCTAATCATGTGAAATAGATAACTGCCTGCCGTCTTTCTTTTTCTTTTCCTTTACAGCTACAGCGAGGGCAATGTCTGGTCTCCGCATTACTCCTCACATTTTGATAATCGGGGACTCTATCGTCTATCGGGCAGCCATTTGGGCGCATCAACGACAACAAGAACACCTTGGTCTCCCTGTGAAGTTAACTTGGAGAGGCAAGCGCGGACTTCACCTCTCTGGGACGGGGGGATTTACCCAATCTTTACTCGGAACAGTTGGTCCTGTGACACATATCATACTACATGTGGGGACTAATGATATTGGACACCTCCAAGAATTCGTGCTGATGGTCGAAGTGTCGCGTAACATTCGCAAGATTGCATCGACTAAAGAGCATATCAAGTTGGTGTGGTCCGATATTCTCC
>CALNVZ010000709.1:20162-35772 GCA_940671915.1 Paracentrotus lividus
GAATAAGTGGCATATTTATCACAATTACTCAGTTTCTTGGACATCCATTCCTTATATATCACTAAGCTTACAATTTGTTATATAACCGTGTGATTAAGAAGAGGTTCCCAGCTTAATTTTCTATATATGCTTTGTTGGTTATGTTTTTGTTTTTGTTTTTGTTTTTGTTTTTGTTTTTTTTTCTTCTTCTTCTTATTCTTCAGTTAGTTTACTAAGTATATTATAGGTATTCATCGTTGGTTTACATTTTCAGCTGAAAAGGACAATAGTTGTATTCCCTCTGAATAAATTATATACCTTAAAGGCACATAATGATCCCTCTACGGATGGTATCTCACTTTGAGGGGGAGACATTCGGGAGTGTTTTTGAGGGTATTCGGCTGGTTTTTTGAACATTTCAAAACGAGCCGAATCCCTCCTGAATTTTCGCTCGTTCTGGGAGGGAGAACAGAATACTCCCGAATAGTGTTGTGTTGTGTGTGTGTGTGTGTGTGTGTTTTTGTGTTTTTTCTGATCGAAACTTGCTCTGATCAGAAAAGCATTGCCATAATTTTAAGTGGTTGACCTACTGGTGCAGTTTACTTTTAAATTATCTGTTCGTAGTTTTATTCTTTTCAATTAATCTCCTAAATAGCTCCACGAATTTTTTCTTTCACAAAAGTGAAGTGTCCATATTTGGCCAAAACCAATGAAACGTTGAATTTGATTCCGACATCACGCTACATGCATGCGCAAAAGTCTTACGTTAGGTGCATGCGCATCAATATTTTTCTTATTACTATTTTTTTTTTCCTTTATTTTGTTTTTCTTATTTGGGAGGGGCAAAAGTTGTAATAATGGGAAGGGGTAATATATAAATTTTCCACTATTTAAATATTCAAATCTTTACAGAGCCTTACACATAAACAATAAAACGTCAATGTTCATTAACAATATCCACTCGGCCTCGAAATCCCTACATCTATCAAATAAATATAAATAATATGGACCTTTGAAGAATGGTGGAATTTGTTTCCATTCTTTTTGTGTGTGTTTTTTTTGTACATGTTGTATGAATGTATGCTCGCTATATTTGAAATGGAGCTGAAATTCTTTTATTGTGATGAAAAAGGTAATCCATGTTTAACGAGGTACATTATCAAAGCACGGATTATCTTTTCTTTAAGAAGCTTAGCGGTTCCAGGTTATGGCTGACATAGCACAATGACAACGGACAAAGGTCTCAGATTCAGGGCGGAACCAATTGCCTGAATGAACTACTCGTTTAGTATTTTGAATCCAATTTGCATAACTAGTTGTTGCTATGACTGACAAACACGTTTCTTGTCTCACATAGCAACACACTAATATATGCAACAAAGGAAATCGAGTGGGCCTATTTTATGTCAAGTGCCATTAATAATTCAGTAATCTTGAAAGAAAACATAAGTGTACATTCTCAGTTGAAAATGATAATGGTGTTTTTCTCCTCTGTAGAAATTATGGACGTATAGGTGGTATCTGACGTCGTGGAGATGTCTCTGAGACTCGAACACTCGGAGACGGCTCCGATAATTGTTTTATGTATCATCAGAGACGTCTCCACGACAGAAAAAAAACACACACACACATTCATAAGCATGTACTATTTTCCCTCGACTCATGAGATGTCGCGGAGATTCATGAGACGTCTGTGCGACCACTTTTAGATCTTTCCCCGACAAAAATCAAAACCGTATCAAACCCGTCCCCAATCAGTCTCAAAACAGTATTATGGCAAATACCTTGAGATACCACCATAAAGGTGGTATCTCACTTTGTCCCCGCGACTCGGATACTCCAGGACGTCTCCGATATATATATATATATATATATATATATATATATATATATATATATATATATATATATATATATATATATTTCTGTCGCGAGCATTAGCGGCGATCCCGGGGAGACGGGGGGGGGGGTGGACGTGTCCCCCCCCCCTCGATTTTTTATGGGGGGGGGGGGGATCGTCCCCCTTCGATTTTTTAAACATGAACAATTTTTATGTAGTGATTAGCTTGTGAAGCTCATAAAGAGGTAAAAATGTATGTGAAATAAGATGCTAAATGTTATTAAAAGGCAAAAATTCCGGCACTTGTCGATGGTCCCATGGCATTTATTTACAAATACATGCTTCAGTGAGCACTTGAGACTTGAAAACCCTTTTCTCACGTATGGACTAAAATTTAAATTCTTACTTTGATTGAATAGAACGATACTTTTTGGGGAGTACTTTTGATTTTATTTTCACAGAAATCCCGATGTTTCACGCCTCAGTGGGCACAAGATACAAGAAAATCATGCAAATGAGAAGAAAGTTTCGGGCCTCGTCATGGTTCAGTGACTCTTCGAATACATAATTTGAATCAAGATAATGTTAGTTGGAGATAAGTTGAAGCTGTGTGCCAAGTTTCGTGAAATAACTCACAGTAGAATTAACAATAATCATCAATGAAATTGGCCTAGTTTCACATTTGTCAGATATTGATTTCCTCCTCCATTGACCTTATGGACAGAGGTTTGACAAAAGTTTTAAAAATGTGAAATTTGGCATATTTCAATTGTCAGTTTTTGTCCATTTGACTGTGAATCATTTTATAAAATTTTGCACATAGCTTCAATTGGTCTTTCACTAACATGATCTTTACTCCCCGAAAAAAATTGTTATATTCAATCAAAGTAAGAATTTAAATTTTAGTCCGTACGTGAGAAAAGGGCTTTTCCAGACTCATGTGCTCACTGAAGCATGAATTTGTAAATAAATGCCATAGGGTCATTGATACGTGCCCAAATAATATAATGAAAATAATAAAGCGCCTTGAGCACTCTACAGAGTGGATACGTGCGCAATACAAATCACATAATTATTATTAGTATTATTATTATAAATAAAACAAAAACAAAAATGTTATTGAGATGCGTTCTAGTGCATAAAATTGCTAAAATGACTCTTTGTAATTCCAAAATGGCCTATTTTGGGGGTTGATTGGTGGGTTCCTTCAACCGTAAATAAATAGATATTAGCTACATACAATTCCAAAACAGGAATTCCATCGTATTTGATCGAATATACCTTGGCAAAGAAGTAAAAATGGCAATTTTGGCAATTTTTGCTGCATGCTCACTCAACCGTGAAATTTGACGCAAATTTCTTTTCCGTATATTGGGAAGGACGTTTTGCATACATTCTGACGTGTAAAATGTTTAAAATCTGAAAATGGGCCCGTTATCATTGAATCACAGTTGCCATTTTAAACTTGTGAACTTAAAAAAAAAGAAGACATTTTTGCATTTAACCATTGCTCACTGAAGCATGACTTCATGATTTTTCCTAAAATTCGTTCCCAATGTAGTAAATTAAATTCCCTACATGGACATATAACTACATTTCTTTTATTCCTCCTGGTTAAAAAATTATTAATATCTGAAATAGGGGAAACTTTCTTTTTGTGTTGTGTTTATGTCTTCAGGTCGATATAATGTATTTGTGGAATATGTTTTATTTGTTCCAACGTTATATTCTTAAAATTGTCATTAGTATATGAATAATAAGTGAAATAGATCATTCTATTTCGAATTTTGGGTATAAAAATATTTAGGACGCCTCATTCATTTCCCATTCCGGGATTTCCGTTCTCCCCCCCCCACCCCGACCGTCATCACATGAAATCAACGCCCCTGACTGTAGGGGAGACCAGGACAATTATAACACGTGGCAATTGGAACAGAGGCTCCCATCCCTACTAGAAACATGCTTCAAACTTAACCTATAGAGCGTCCGCCTCATAATCGGGAGGTCATGGGTTCGAGCCCCGGCTGCGTCATACCAAAAGACGTTAAAAAATGGTAGTTGCTGCTTCCCTGTTTGGCGTTCAACAAGAGGGGGATAGAGCAATCTCTTACAAAAATGTCCTGTGGTATTCCTATGGTATTTCTGAATGTCCTGTGGTATTCAAATGGTATTTCTAAATGTCCTGTGGTATTCCTATGGTATTTCTATGGTACAATCAAATACCGTAGAAGTACCATAGGGAAATACCACACAGGACAAGGGTACCATAAGAATACCATACAGCAGTGCTGTGGTATTTGGCACAAATACCATATGTATGGTATTGCTGTATGGTTTCTGGCACAAATACCATATGTATGGTATTCTGTATGTGTTTTTTTGGCACAAATACCATACGTATGGTATTGCTGTACGGTTTGTTGGCACAAATACCATATGTATGGTATTTCTCTATGTTTTTTTTTTTGCACAATACCAATATGTATGGTTTTGCTGTATGTTTTTTTTTTTTTTTTTGCACAAATACCATATGTAAGGTATTTCTATATGGTTTTTTGGCACAAATACCATATGTATGGTTTTGATGTATGGTTTTTTTGGCACAATAACTATATGTATGGTATTTATGTATGTTTTTTGGGGCACAAATACCATATTATGGTTTTGCTGTATGGTTTTTTGGCACAAATACCATATGTATGTAAAAATGTATGTGAAATAAGATGCTAAATGTTATTAAAAGGCAAAAATTCCGGCTCGCGCTTCGCGCTCGCAATCATTTTCATTAGTTTCTGCATAATGTGCGAAGTATGCGAATTTTGAGTGTATTATTTTTACACATTTGGGCCCCCCCCCCCCCGCCTCCCCGTCGTGACATGAAATCGCCGCGCTTGGTCGTGGGAATATCTCGGAGACGTCTCTGAGACGTCTGCGCGACAAAAAAACATCCAAAATCATTTCAAACCAGTCTCAAATTAGTCTCAAACTAGTTCCAAATCCGTTTTTTCCAGTGTGATGACAAGTGACTTGCCACCATTAGTTTATTGTTGGTTTTCGCGTCAGTTGTCCTTTCTTCAATATGTCAGGTCAAACTAACACTTCAATCGTGTCGGAAATGCCATTTTTGATGATTAATATGCAATTAATATAATCGTTGTGGACAGTTCTATAATGCACCTAATTCTTAAACAAAGTTGTAACAACCTTTAAGTTCAAGTTAACGAGAAAATAGATAAATTAGCTTCCTCCGACATAAAACTCGCAAAGCCATATCAAATTATCAACCACCTATGCCCCTAGTTTAGAATTCTTTACAAATGTTTGTACAAGTCTGATCCTGAATGACGTCATCCGAATCTACTTTCGTACGATTAGACGCACGCTTCACTGACGCTTCATAGAGAAGCGTGCAAATTAGCGTTGCATTCTCGTTTCATTGCCCTTACTATTTTCGTGCGACAGCACAACTCTAAACCCCGTAGCAGAATACGGGCCACTTAGTTCTCTTTTCCAAGTGTGACTCACCACAAGCAAGCTATTTAAGTAAGTAAACATCTGTTCTTAGACCTCGGTCCAAACAGTGGTCACCCAAGGTCACAGCAGGGGGCCACATGCGGTGGCAATATTGTTTACTACCCAAGTGATAATTTATCAACAAAAAAATGTTCAATGTCGGTATGGGATTTGAACTGGGTTCAACTAGACATGGAAAAGTACTGCTGACGTTACCAATAGACCAACGGAGATCTTCCTAATGGTAGAGTCACACCGGCAGACCGACCTCAAACCGATCACCCCCAAACACTTTTGTGTAAATCGGGATGGATTCGGCAGCCATCAGGATGAATATAGCAGGGTTCGGTTTGTGGTCAGTTTAACGTCGGTATGAGGTCGGAATTATTGGTTTTAAATCAGTCTGGTATCGGGGTGGAATCTTTCAAGCATGTTCGAAAGCTCTCTCCCCGACCATTCGTCAGGGAGCTGTCGGAGACGGGTCTGAGTCAGTTCGAGAAGAGCGGGGAGCATTCGGTCTGGGTTCGATCTCGGTTCGGAATAAAAGATGGGAATGTGGTCGGTTTCAATACCAAGTTCAGTTATCGGCCGAATTAATCCCGATTCAACATCGATGGGGTAATGAATATAGACTTTCTTCCCGACTCAATACCAAACGAAGCCGCTCCATCTCCGATACCAAACCGCAGAGGGGCTGTATTGAGACCGACAAAAAAAAAACGATGTCGAACCAAAGATGCTAAATAGATTCGGGGCGCATAGGATAATTATTTTAACATTTAAAATGCTTCCAGTTGCGCCATGGTTGTCTGTTGGATGTTGCAATACAAATCATAGGGCTAATAACCATCCGCGTACTTTGGGGGAAGGTGGTGTGGGCACGGAGCCACACGGATGGGCGTGAAGGGGTCATTTGAAAAATGGGGGGGGGGAGAGGGAAATGAAAAGAAGAGAGCGAAAATAAAAACAAAGAAGAGAAAAAATAAAATAGAAATGAGGGGAAGGGAAGAAAAGGAAGATATATACAGGTCTAGAGAGAGATGACGGCAAAGGGGGAAAAAAGAGGGAATAAAAAAAAAATAATAATAAAAAAATAGTGGAAGTGGTTCTAACTTGATATGGATCTTGAAATTAGGGAGTGGCAAATTCATCTCAAACTAAGGGGGTACCAAAATGATCTATAATTAAAAGGGAGCCAATTCCATCTTAATCTTAGGGGGCTTCAAATCGATAACAAACTTATGGGTGACAAATATATCTCAAACTTATGGAGGTGCCAAAAAAAGATGAGAGGGTGCCTTGATCTTAAACTTAGGGGCACCAATTTGAATTTAAAATCAAAGAGGGTGCCAAATCGCCTAAACTTAAGGGGGCATCAAATTGATCTTAAACTTAAGGGGAGCCAACTTGATCTTAAAATTAGGGGCCGTCAAATTGATCTTGAACTCATAGGGCGCCAAAGTACTTTTAAAATTAAAAGGCTTCAAATTTACTTGAAACTACGGGGCGCTAAAACATTGATCAGAAAATTGAGGAACGTGACATATCAATTCTAGTTGTAAAATTAAGGGAAGAGGGCGCTATCACTCTACTCAAAGCGAACGCGGCCCTAGACATTTTGTATTTTGCACAGTTTTTTCACTTTGTTTTCGTGATTATGGCGAGCAACAATTTTTTTTAAAATAAATGTTCACTCTGATTAAGGTACCTTACCAAAAGATAAAGCCTCGGCCCGCTGCGTGAACGCCGCACTGCGGGCTTTTAGGCAGGATATACCGTTCCCCTATTATTCTTCCATGGACTTAATAGAAGGGGATTAGTACATCAGGAATAGAGCGACGCAGCGGGCCGCGGCATTATCTTTTGGGAAGGTACCTAAGTAAGCTAATATTCTGATTTTTTTAATAATAGGAATAACAAATTGGAAAGAAAAGAAAAAGTTATGTCACTTGTGTCAATTCGAAAGCCATGTCAGATCAAATTTCCTGTACAATATGGCCTATTTTGCTCTCAAAATAGCTCATACGCTGCATAGTCATCTTCCTCGATTACGCATAATTATATTACACCTTGCTGTTAAAGCAGCTTTTAAAAGCTTGAATTCTAAGCTTTCTAAAGATGGTACATTTATTTCGATTGGTTAAGAAAAAGTCCTGTCACTTTTTACATTATCACAAACGAATCTTCACTTGATGGGTCAATATTTCTGCCTATCACATGCATATCGCGTGTGGACGGCGTCTTCGCAAGATTTGACAAGATCACTATTTATATCAATAATCGTTTGGAACATCAATCTATATGAAATAAAGATTCTGATTACAACTTTAGCACAATGGTGTTGTAGACTTGCCAAAATGTCTTTTCCCCCAATCTGGTCTGAAGCATCTACCTACGAAAACTATGATAAAAGTTCAATGATTTAGTTCATGTCCACGAGTAATTTGCTCGAACGGATCGACTGACAATACCATTCCACCACAGGGAAGTTTTCTTAGGCGAGTTTTTGTACACTAAGTAATAATTGCATGCAGTTGTCAATTGGTCGCTTCCCGCCGTTGAGTGCGGGTTTAGTTGACATTAATGTAGAGCCGTATAATTTCTGCGCCGCTCAGCTGTATTTCCACTAAACTCATGAATGTAATGTCGCGTTTCCCCTCCTCAAATAATGGACGCGTCTTTATGTTAAGATTTAATGTCATACGTTAGACTTACATTTCACGTGGAGTAGAATTGAAATAAATTTATCTTTCACTGGAGGTGCAAAATTGATTGGAAAATTAATTACAAAAAAATAGAATTTATATTCATGAAAATATTGAAACCCAAAATGCTTGAACTTCCATGCTTTCTAGTCATAGTAAATAATTCGCTTGCGCTTTACGCTGGCATCATTTTTCCAAAGGGTAATTACATTCTGTTCCTGAGAATTTCAGCTCCTGCTCACATGATACTCGTGAAAAGATAACAAGATTGAACCCCAAAGAGTTTTAGTATTCTTTGCCTTTGGGTCATTATGTAGATACATTTTGTTTCTTACCCTTCACGCTCACATTTTTTACTTCTCAACGGGGTAATACATTATTGTTTTTTTCGTCATGAAAACGCTATTTAGAAAATAAACAAATATGAAGTCAATGTCCAGTATTTTGTTGTGATTATATCAACAAGACAAAGAAAAAAAAATAAAAAAAATAAAACCCAATATAATTTACTTTGAAAGAGGAGCTATATATATATATATATGCTCATTTTACATTTTAGCCGTAGACTTAAGATTTATTGTTGAGGATGGGGTTATCCTTTGGAAATTACTTGGGGCATCAAAATCAGTTCCGGCCCTGTTGTGAAATACTGGATAAGCGCATAATAACATGAAAATAATATAATATTGACCAAGAACCCACCAACATCTATCCAAATTCAATTCATTGGATGAATACAAAACAAAACAAAACGAAACAAAGATAATTCAGTGTGCAATCGGGGAGGGGTCCACAAAGAATCGGGGAGGGGTCCAAGGGGAATCGGGGTTGTCGGTTTTACCATACACGTATGCTCGTTCCCAAATTCTCCGAAAAAGGGGTTTAGGGCTCAGGTAGAGAGAAACATCCTGAGAAATCATAGAAGTTGCAGTCTTTTTAGCGTTTCTTCGCCAAACCTATTCTTAATAAGGTGTAGTTTTCTATTCTTTAATGACCAATCCTGAAATAGGGTTACGAATATTGTCCAAAAACCTGTGAAAAAGGGTAATTTTGCGGGCACCCCTAGGCCCTCCAAATGCCTGTAATCATGGGAATAGGGGTTTCTCTAAGAATCCAGAACTTACATTCGTATGGTTAATCCCCTGAGAATGGGGGGGGGGGTGGGTGGCGTCACACTGTCCCTCAGTTAACCAAAGATGGACACACAAATGTTGAAATGTAATAGTGCAGTCAGACCGGCCACACCGACCTCAAACCGACTAAAATTGAATGAAAATTTCAAGATTGTGAACCGATGCAAGCCCGGCACTAAAACCGACAACCCTGATTCCCCCTGGAGCCCTCCCCGATTCTTCCTGGACCACTCCCCGATTGCACACTGATTTCTCTTTATTTTGTTTTGTTTTGATTTGTTTTCATCCAATGAATTGAATTTGGGTAGATGTTGGTGGGTGTTCAATCATTATTATATTACTTTTATGTTATTATGTTCTTATCCAGGATTTCACATGGCCGGAACTGATTTTAACGCCCCAAGTTATTTCCAAAGGCTAACCCCCTCCTAACCAGTAAAACTTAAGTCTACAGCTAAAATATTCAATGAGCAGCATGTATATAAAGCTCCTCTTTCAAAGTTAAATTCTCTCTCTATTTTTATTTTACTTTGTCTTGTTGATATAATTACAACAAAACACCGTACATTAACTTCATATTGATTTTGTTTATGTTCTAAATAGCGTTTTCATGAAGAAAAAAAATAATGTATTAGCCCTTTGAGAAGATTAATGTGAGCGTGAAGGGTAAGAAACAAATTGTATACTACGTAATCACCCGAAGGCAAAGAATATTACAACTCTTTGGGGGTTCGATTCTCTTAGCTTTTCATGAATAGAGTATCGTGAGTGCAGGAGCTGAAATTCTCAGGAACAGCATGTAATTACTGTTTGGAAAAATGATGCAAGCGCGAGGCGCAAGCGAATTATTTGCTATGACCAAAAGGCATGGAAGTTGAAGCACTTTTGGGTTTCAATTTTCTCATGAATATTTATTTATCTATTTATTTATTTATTCATGTTTTATTTAATACAAATGATTAAAAAAAAACACGGTGGGGGTAGTTCGGTTCAGTTATAAAACTGCTTTACAACGAAGCCCTCCACCTGAGGGCTGTAATATATAATATAAAATAATATAATAGATAATATATAATAAATAATATAAAATCATTTTTGCAATTAAGCTTCCGATCAATTTGGCACCTCCAGTGAAAGATCGATTTCACGCCCCTCAATTTTCTGATTAATGATTTACCGCCCTGTAGTTTTAGGTAAAATTGGCGCCCATTAATTTCAAAAGTACTTTGGCGCCAGTATGAGTTCAGGATCAATTTGACGGCCCTAATTTTAAGATCAAGTTGGCGCCCCTTAAGTTTAAGATCAATTTGATGCCCCTTAAGTTGAGAAGATTTGGCACACCTCTTTGATTTTAAAATCAATTTGGCGCCCATAAATTTAAGATCAAGGCACCCTCTCATATCATGTCAATTTTGGCACCTCCATAAGTTTGAGATACATCTGGCTCCCATAATTTTGTTATCGATTTGAAACCCCTTAAGGTACGTTCCCAAAAGGTAATGACCCATTCTAGTGCGGCGTGGCTCGTCTTCGCCGCACTCCGTGCATTCATCAACCGATCTGCTAATCCTTCGTCCAACCTTTGATTGAGGATAGCTTGCCGTCTTTTCATATCGTAAGAACGCTAAAGGACGCACTATCCAATTACGTAAAAATTTGCACTTCTTTTCTTTAGTTTCAATCTTGAAGGTTTATGTAATAGCGTCCTCTACGTTAACATGGCTATACTCATCTAGTAAATAGAAGTCATAATACTTTTTTAGACCACATCTGACATTTTGCAGTAGCCTAGGTCTGTATGTTTTGTTTTTGTTTTGGGTTGGGTGGGGTTTTGCTGTACGATTTTATAATATTTTGAACTTTTTGGCAAATTTAATTATTGTGTGGAATACTCGTGACTCGTTTCATGAGTCGCGGAAACACAACGTAGTTTTCCCGACTCATGAAACGTCGCGGGGACTGAGGAGACGTCTCGGAGACGATTCCGCGACAAGTTTCAAAACCGTGTCCAAGTAATTTCAAAACCGTGTCTCCGAGTAGTTTCAAAGTAGTTTCCGCGAAGTGAGATACCACCATTATCACCGTTTTAGTAATTCCCCAATTAGGGTGCTATCTTATTTCGCGGAGACGTCTCCGCGACAGAATAAAAATCCGTCTCCGCGACTCAGACAATTTATGAAAAAAGTCTGAAGTAGTCCCCAATCCGTCCCCGAAAATCAGGAGACGTCTCCGAGACGGATTGGGGACTACTTCATATATTTCTTTTTCATCAATAGTCGCGGAGGCATCTCGGAGACGTCTCGGGGACGTCTCCTGAATATCGGAGACGGATTTGGGACGCCTTCAGATTTATTATTTTATATAAATTGTCGCGGAGACGTCTCGGAGACATCTCGGAGACGTCTCTAATACTTTTTATCCGTCGCGGAGACGGATTTTTATTCTGTCGCGGAGACGTCTGCGCGAAATGAGATAGCACCCTAGGATCAGCGCTTCTCCTTTTTCAATTAGACGATCCTCGGCCGCTCTGAACTTATTGTGAGCACCCGAAATTCAAAAGAAACTTGTCATGTCTTTATCAATGCCTCCGAGATAATCCCATAATAGCGATCCAATAGTATACACATGCCTTTGTCGGTGTCTTTTAAAGAGAAAGTCCTAGTGTATTAAGAATATTACGCTTTACAATGAGCAGGAAGTGGCTTTTGAATCTTTTGCCTGCACCTGCACCGTCACTGACCGTATAGAAGAGGGGATTTATGGAGGTGCTCATAGCTTTGGTGTTCCCTAAATTTAAAATCGGCTTGGCGCAAAAGTTTAAGTCATTTGTGCTCCTTCCCCTTTTCATCTTTTCTTATTTTTTTTATTTTTTTATTATTATTATTATTATTTTTTTTTTTTTTTTTTTTTTTTTTTTTTTTTTTTTTGGGGGGGGGGGGGGGCTCCCTTGCGCACCTATACCATTCCCCGCCCCCGATTTTAATTCGCGCATGAATATTTCTATTAGGTTCAATGTGCGTGCACCGCCATTTTGGGGCCAGAAAAAATCCCTCCGCGGTAAACGTTCTCGGCATTTCATTCGCGTATTCTGAGGGGGGGGGGCTTTACGGGCCCCGGGTAGGCTCGCAGGGGCGCGAAAAGAGGAGGAAAGGGATAAGGAGAGGGGGAAAGAGATGGAAAAAGAGAGAGGGGGAAAAAGGGGAAAGGGAGGGGAAAGGAGAGAGGAAGGAAAGGGGCGCCAATTTGGTCTTAAATTTAGGGGGCCAATTCGATCATAAATTTAGAGGGGCGCGACTCAACCTTAAACTGAGGGTGTCGAAGTGCCTTGCTCGTCCGGATTTTTTTTAAAATGCCGCTCCATTTGTATAGCCGGGGATCATGATCTCATGCCCCCCCCCCCCCCCCTGTCCCTGGATATAACTGATCTTGTTCGTGAGGTTGTAAATGGAAAGTGCAGAAAAGCTACGCCTAAGGCGGAGAAATTCTTCTTCTTCTTCCAGTTCTTATAAAAGAATACACCAAACGGCCCTTTTCAGGGCCACCAAATCAACAAGAAAGAATCATGTAAAAAAAAAAACAAAACAAAACAAACAAACAAACAAAATAAAAATCACTACAGAACATCACTACAGAAATCTCATCTCTGTGCTCTTTTTTTTCTTTCTTGTATTCTATTAGTTCTGCTAATATTCCTTAATCTGTTCTCAAAGCTTTTTTAACTAAAGGATTCTTAAATGACATATTTTAAGATAATTAAAAAAGTTTATCCTGCATTATTAGCGGGCTGTTTTTAGAATGCGAGAGAAAATATGTAAAACGTGTTTTAATAGGTGATATAGTCTATAAGATAAGGACCAAACAATGGCCTAATTGTTCACTTCCGGCAGAAAGTGTGAAATTTGGCATGTTGGGGTATTTTGGGGCGCTGATTTCAAAAATTGCCGGCCCCAAGCGATCCGACCACTCGAACGGCGGCCATTTTGAAATCCAAGATGGCCGCCATGAAAAACCATTGAAACTGCCTTACTTAAGTTCTAAATGACATATGGCACTCAAATTTGGTACACAATAGTATTTTGACAACCTGAATACGAAAATTGCCGACTCCAGTCGATTCACTCACTCAGTCGGCCGCCATCTTGAATTCCAAGATGGCCGCCATGAAAATTAGTGATATGCCTAACTTGAGTTCTAATTGACATGTGGCACTGAAAATTGGTACACAATGGTATTTTGACATCCTGAATTCAAATATTGCCGGCCCCAACCAATCCGACCGCTCAGTTGGCCGCCATCTTGATTTCCAAAATGGCCGCCATTGAAATCATGGAATATGCCTAACTTGAGTTATAAATGACATCTGGCGCTCAAATTTGGTACACAAAGGTATTCTGACATTCTGAGCTCAAATATCGCCGGCCCCAATCGATTCGACCACTCATTCGGCGGCCATCTTGAATTCCAAGATGGCCGCCATTGAAAACCATGGAACATGCCTAACTTGAGTTATAAATTACATGTGGTATTGAAATGGTCCAAATATCAAATATTATGTCTTGTAATTTGTTAATCTCTAATGTGATATTAATAACACATTTTATCAACATAGCTTTCAAACACTATCTAAAACGTTATTTCATGTTTTATTCACATTCTTCACAATGTCAATATGATGTTGCAAAAATAATCAAAGTCTAACATTAGAAAATGTGTCAATAATCTTATTAATGTTTGTGTCTAATGTTGTAAAAATATTTTCTGTAATAGTCTTAAAACCATACATTTTTCATATAATTTTAACATTTTATAAAAACATTTGCACAACTTATGGCAAACATTATTATAATTTTTTGTGCTAACATAGACATTAGAACATCATTGTAATGTTATCAAGAAATGTCAAATTCATTAAAAAATGTATGGTTTTAAAACAGATTCAAAACGTCTGTAAAACATATTACTCTTAATATCTATATGATATTGGTACAACATCTTTAACATAACTTTCAAACATTTGTAAAACGTTATTCACATGTTTCTTCACATTCATATGATGTTACAATAAATGTTGACGCCTAACATTTAAAAATAGAGTTTATAACGTTTTACTAATGTTAATCCAATGTTATGAAATGTTTTCTTGATCAATCTAAAACCATACATTTTCATATGATTTTAACATTTGCCAAAAAACATCATAACGTTTAGCCCAATATCATATTGATGTTACATTACGTTTAAGTCTAATGTTATAAAACGTTTTTCCTGATAAATCTAAACCATACATTTTATGATTTTAACATTTACAAAAAACGTTTTCATAACGGTTAGCGAATATCATAATGATGTTAATTACGTTTAAGGCTAATGTTATAAAAACGTTTTCCTGATAATCTAAAACCATACATTTTCATATGATTTAACATTTACAAAAAACGTTTATAACGTTAGCCGAATATCATAATGATGTTTAATTACGTTTAAGGCTAATGTTATTAAAAACGTTTTTCGATAAATCTAAAACCATACATTTCATATGATTTTAACTTTTACAAAAAAACGTTTTTATAATGTTTAGCCGATATCATAATGATGTTTTAATTACGTTAAGGCTAATGTTATTAAAACGTTTTCCTGATAAATCTAAAACCATACATTTTCATATGATTTCAACATTTGCAAAAAACATTTTCATAACGTTCAGCCGAATATTATAATGATGTTTTAATTACGTTTAAGCTAATGTAATAAACATTTTCCTGTAAAATTATAAATCTAAAACCATACATTTTCATATGATTTTAACATTTGCCATGAAATATTTTCATGACGTTTAGCCAACATCATCATGATGTTTTTAAAGATGTTTTTGTGCTAGCTGGTATATATCTTGATTTTATACATGTGAAATATAATATTGGCCGCATTTTAAAGCAGCAATTGCAATATTGAAATCTGTAAAGCCTGTCATGAGTTGTTAATGACGACGTCTCCACGACGAAAAAAAAATCATAGACATGAACATGTTTTGTTCTCATTGAGACGTCGCAGAAACTCATGAGATGTCGCGGAGACTAATGAAACTTCTCTGAGACGTCTCCGTCATTATTGTCTTGATCTGTCTCAAATCTCAAATATTTCATGGCAAGTGAGATACCACCATCAGTGTTTTAATTTTCATGTGCTAGGTATTTCCATGATTTCCATGGTAGATCACTGTGTGGTCAGATCGCTTATGAGTTGGCAATATTTGAGTTCAGGATTTCAAATACAATTGTATACCAATGTTCGGTGTGACATGTTATTTAGAACTCAAATTCTGCATTTTCAATGATTTTCATGGTGGCCATTTTGGAATTCAAGATGGCCGCCGACCAAGTGGTCGATTTCTATATGCAGATAGTTTTTAATTCAAAATATCAAAATACCATATTGTTACA